>JBAKBP010011732.1:0-70970 GCA_037953745.1 Lithodes maja
CCGTGAACTCCGAAAACACGTGTGCACTGTGCTCATTCTTGGCTACAAAACCTGGGGAAGGCGCAATGTAAATACATTCGTTAAGTCTACCAAACCTAAGGCAATTGGGTGTGTTGCTCATCGCCGCCAGCTCAGACACTCTGTTCCCGGTGGCCAAAGCCATAAGGAAAACCGCCTTTTTTAAGAGTAAAGCAAAGTCTGCAGTATTTTGGTACAGACGAGAGTGAAGTAAAGACAAAGCTTTGTCGAGAGACCAAGTAGGCATGAGCTGACGGGGAGGTGGGCGAAGTTTAAAACAAGCTCTCATAAAACCTGTTTCTTCCGCCACTGGTATGGAAAGACCTGTCAGGTCTAAAAAGGGCACTCTAATTGCAGTTAAGTGATTTTTTAATGTTACCACCGATAAATGTTTCTGTTCAAACAGATAATTCAAGTAATTGAAAATTAAAGCCACTGACGGCACATTCTGTTCCGTTCTGACAATCCAGGAAGTAAAGGCTTGCCAATGTGAGTGATACTGACGTTTCGTAGACTGAGTAAATTGATTGATTAATTTATTAGTCACATCTCTACCGTATGGTGCCAGCCACTTGGCCTTCTGAATGTCCATAATGCAAAAGTCAGCGAGGTCGCTAGGTTGCCAATCGTGTCTAAGTGGAAATACCCGACCGGGAGCGATACCGGGTCCGGGCACCACGTTTTCAATTGCTGGTACCACAACTGCGCTGGCCACAGGGGCGCGATTAGCGAGACTAAGCCTCGATAATCTCGTAGTTTGTTCACTACGTGGCACATTAGTGACGCATCTGGCGGTGGAAACAGATAGATGGAGCTCCATCTGTTCCAGTCTGTCACTAGGGCGTCCGGCCCCCCTGCCGGCGTTATCGACCGGCGGGTGAGGTATAGAGGGAGTTTGTGAGTCTCCTCGGACGCAAAAAGATCCACTTGTGGATGGGAGAGCTCTGCAATCATTAGGTTGAAAATGGGTTGCTTGAGCTCCCATTCTACTGATGTGCTCTGTCTCCGGGACAGAGCGTCTGCCCAGACGTTCGCTACGCCTGGGAGATAAGATGCGTGAAGGTAAATTTCTAGTCTGTTGGCTAGAGTAAAAATCTCTTCCGACACGTTTAGCAACCCCCTGGACCTCGTTGATCCTTGCTTCTGAATACAGTGAACCGCATTCAGATTGTCCATTCTGAAGGCCACCGACTTGCCCCGTAACGCCGGGCCGTGAGCCTGAAGGAAATACAAGGGGACTAGTAATTCTTTGACATTGATGTGAGAGATTTCTAAGTGGGGCCAAAGCCCCTGACCCTGGTGCCCCTGATTTGATTGAAATCCCCAACCTATTGTGCCTGACGCATCCGTGTCTATCCATACCGTTGGTGGAGGAGAAATCCATGACATTATTGAGTACAACGTTTCCCTCTTTGCCCAGACCGCTAGTAAGTTGTGGATTAATTTCGGGATGGGCCATAATTTTCCCGCCGGTAAGAGCGGGAAATATTTGTTGCCTTCCAATATTAGTCGTTTTACTTTCAACCGGCCCAACTTGACAGTTAGTTGAATCCAGTTGAGAGAGCCGACCAGAGATTCCCAGACCCTTCGCGTCGTAGTCAGACTGTGAAGAAACATGAACAGTTTCCTGCGAAACCTGTTGCGATTGTCCACACTCTGACTCAGAGTGAGAGCGGCTGTGTCCCAGACCAGCCCTATCCACTGAATTACTCGTGAGGGAACAAGGTTTGACTTTACCAGATTTACCTTGAAGCCTAGAGTTTTGACATGATTTAAAATAATATTGACATGTTTTATGCATAAATGTTGTGTCTCTGCCACCACCAGCCAGTCGTCCAGATACCACAACACTCTGATCCCCTGTTTTAACAATGGCATCAGGGCTTGCCGGACTAATTTCGTGAATAATCGAGGTGCTAGGTTCAAACCGAACGGCATCCTTTGAAAAACAAAATTTTGGTGCCTGATCCTTAAGGCCAAAAACCTTTGAAATCTTTTGTTGACCGATACGTGCCAATAGGCGTCTGTCAGGTCTAGTGAGCACATCCAACCTCCCGGCGGAAGTGTTAGCCTGATTTGGTGCACAGTTAACATTCTGAAAGATTCGTTGTGAATGTGAAGGTTCAGGTAAGACAGGTCTACGACCGGCCTCATCTGAACACTGTCCCTTTTGGGAACCAAAAATAGTTTGGACGTGAATACAGGGTAATTTGGGGGGACCGGGATGATGACATGCTTGACAATCATTTCCTGGACCAGTGACTCCACCTCTAAAGAAACAACATTCGCCGTGGTCGGCTGACGTAAGCGAGGTCGCCGGAGCCACCGCCAAGTGATGCCTTTGCGAGCCACCATCCTTGCCCAAGTGTTTAATGGCCATGCCTGGTGACACGTTCGGAACGACCCAGTTAGCAGACAAGGGTTCGCCGGCTGTACTACCCTCGGGTCCTCCGGCCTTAAAGTTGGCACCGGGAGTGAGAGAGACTTTAGTTTTTTGATGGTGGGGTTGATGGTGCTGGACGCTTCGCCGGCTGGCTGGTGCTGGCCGATGACTGGCCCTGACCTGGCTTATGCTGGCCGCGTCCTCTCTGACCTGAAAACCTACCCTGTTTATGCCTGTACTGACCTTGGAAGGAGTGGGAAGATTTAGGCGGAAGAAAGGGTTTAGATCCCCCTGGCTGAGCTTTAGAAGTTGGCCTGGGTTTGGGAAAGGTAAATGTAGGTTTCTTAGAAGGGGTGGAACTGTGCTTAAAAGCTTGTGCCATATTGAACACCGTTCTCCACACTTCAGGGGACATTAGAGAGGGAGTAAGCACTGGTGACATGACCACCTGATTCGCAATGCGATCAGGTAGCTTGCGAACTAAAGACATTCTGAGATCTTGTCTTGCTCGTACCGCCTCAAGCAAGGCGGTGCGTATGTCACCCAAGGATTGGATTGACGACTGGAGGAGCAGTCGCCGGGACAATTCAACCGATCTTCTGGCATCCGCATCTGCGATTGCCTGAGTAGACCTTAGTAAAGACTTAGCCACCTGTTGAGACACTATATATTGGGAGAACAGGCGAAAAGCTTTCCCCCTGAGCCTAAATTCTCTGTCTAAGTGAGTAGGGGTAGGGGTAGTGAAAGGTTCTTTCAGCTCACAAAGATTAATTTTAGGGGCAGCTAGGAAAGAAAACAAAGCTGACGGGACTCCGCCTGCAGACCCTACAGGCATGGAGAACCACGAATGAGTATCTTGAGGGATCTGGTGGGAAGATTTCGAAGTAAATGTCGTTGCAAAGTTTTGAGCCTCTATTTCCCAATCTATCCAAGGTCCTGGACCCAACTGCCCCACCTTCAAAACAGGATTAGCTACTTCGTCTGTGACGGTCTGTAAATCAAGTTCAGGAGTGAGAGCTGACAAAGTCTTAATATCGTTAAACCCATCCAGCTTAGACCAGTCTGAAAATAGTTTTGAAGCTGAGGCAGGGGGTAAAGCTGGCTTAGTAGCATACACAAAATAGTCCTGGTGATAATAACTAGGTATAGCCTTAATGTTTACATCTAGTACAGTTCCCAAATTATCCAATGCCCTTAATTTCTTTGATTTGTTGCCTTGAATGACCCACTCACTCGGTACTGGGAGCTCCCCTGACAAGGTAGGCTAGGCCAACTCTGGTTTAGTGGGGGTCAACAGGACCCAAGACTCGTCTGGTCCATAAAGCAAGGGCATAGCTACCTTTCTAACAGGTGCTTTGTCGAGAGGGGGTGGATTAACATCCGTGATGACCCTGACATTGGAAGTTGTTAATGCCGCCGTAGCAGGCTTGGTAGCTACTGATGTTGACATAGTGGGAGGGTTAGGGATCTTAGATAAGACAATCGAAGTCATCAGAGGCCGTACCGTAGAACTTGTCGTGGGAGCCCCCAAGTCGAATGTGGGGGCCTCCTGTTGTTGGCCAAAAAATTTAGATAAAGCCTGAGTAAGCAGCCCATTAATTTCTTGCGCAGTAACAAATTGATTTGAAGATGAACTTACAGGTGAATCATTAATATCCTGCGCGGCGTCTAAGCCTGAGCCTGACTCTTGCCCTTCCATTTCCGAAATTATTGAAACTTCGTCTTTCTCTTCCTGAGAAGATCCCTCCGAAGCCGGGGTACTTTGCTGCCAAGACAAGTCAGGAATAGAGGATGGGATCGCCGCGTCCCTGTGGACATCAGCTACTGTGTGACTCGTTTGAGTCAAACGTGGGTGGTCGGGCCCTGGGTGAGCAAAACGCCAAACCCTGAGGCCTTGGCCTACACTGTCTTGAGAATCAGACACATTATCCCGACTTGAATCTTCTAATTCCAGGGTCAAAATATTTATGGGTAAATCCTTTTTAAGGACAGGCACCTCACTTGACCCCTGAGACCTAACACAAACCCTGTCTGGGGTAGAGGTATGAAGAGAGGTACTAGGAACTTGTGAATGTAGGGAGGACTTCTTTCTATGTGAATCCTTTTTGGAGGATTTATGGCTACGATGTGATCGTGAACTACTCTTAGATTTCGAGGAATCATCGCCGTGACCACTGGTGGAACTTTCCGTCCTACTCTTCTTACTCGCCGGGGAAGAGGCAAGACTAGATGATTGTTGTCTGAGAGGTGACCTGGACCGAGATCTTGCCCGAGATGATGAGGCGGATGCCGGAGGTGTAGGCTCTCGTAGACGTTTGGTTGTAGCCGCAGAAGATACCGAACCCCGCCCAGTCTCCGCCGGTGCATGACTCGTGACTCTAGAGGAACGTTTAGGGGGAGGGTGTGCAACTAATAACTTGTCCCAAAGAGGGACGTTATCACATTGAAGTGATTTATGAGCAACAATCGTAGTGTATGCTGACATCTGTTGCCTTACTTCTCGTAACGCTACTGCTGCGGTCTTATCATCATCGCAAAGGACTTTGATCGCTAATTGGGAGCAAAAAGAACAATTACGCATAACCCAGAGACCCCTTGAACGGTCTAGACATTTAACACACCTTATGCAAAGGGTATGCGCAAAAATAGGGATACCAGCACAACCAGGGGTAGTGCATAAAGCAAAGACTGGGGCCACAGTAGCCATGACAAGAGACTGGTGTGGAAACTACCGCTGGGTCTGTATTGGTCCGCCGGAGCCCAGCTCTGGAAAAAAAGAAAATTTCCAGGAATTAATGCTCATAAGGTTAATCCAACATGTTCGCACACAAGTGTTAATAGCCCACCGGATAACGAGATGTGATGACACAACGAACACAGCTCGCTATGCGGCGGGGTTTCAGAATATCTAAACAAATCTTTTTTAAGAAAGTGAAGAATACCCTCTGACATAATATCGGTCCAGCATGGCGATTATAGTCTTTCTGGTGGTGACTGTCTCAAGATTCAATAATGGAACAAAAACAACCCCCCATAAAGACGCCGGCCCTTGAAATATTTTTGCATAATAACACAGGGCAGGCTGACACAAGATCTGATTTCTAACGAATTGTCACAAAACAATCGCCGTGAAAAATGAAGGCGGCGATACCAAATGTATCACTGAATTAAGTAGTTAAATTGAAAATGAATTTGAAAATTCCTTATTTCCTCCAACTAGGAGCACCCGCCGGGTGTGAAAAACGATTTTTTAACTAATTGAATTTTCAATTGCCGTAAAAATAAAGGCGGCGATACAAACAGTATTGCTTAACCCTTCGACCCCGGGTGGTACACGTGTGTACCATTTTTTTTTGGCCCGAGGAACCCGGGTGGTACACCACTGTACCATTGCTTGCGTGAGTGCTTTTCGAATGGCGCGCGTACAAATTTTGCTCCGTGGTCACCAGGCGGCGCTACCAGACAGCATGTACGCCAGTCTCTACCCTGCCGCCAACATGGATACTAGCCCAAAAAGTGATTCCCTTGTGTCCGATTCCACACTCCCTTCGACGCCTGCCCATGTTCGTCGCGCCCTAACGCGAATGCACGCACAAGATGCGTTGACTCCCGGAGGTATTGAAATAGCTTTGAGGAGTTATGAACGTGGTGAAGGCAAAAAAAGTGGTGATGACTTGGGCAGTGATAGCTCCGAGTCTTACGAGTCTCACTATAGTGAGGATTTTGACGATATAGAAGAAATCCGTGAAAGAGACGCGCTTTTTATTGGATTTGAGCATGACGATGAAAGTGATGATAGTACTGAACGTGACATAGTTGTGCAAGGTGATGAGAGTCTAGTGAGAGTGAGCGAATGGGACAGCACTAGGTCGACTACCAAGTTTAGGTTGAGTGACACGACACCTAGCCCTTCGCCAGCTAAATCCCCATTCAAGATACGTTTCTATAAGAAACAAGTGCTCAAAAAGGCGGCCGCGGCAGCCAGGAAAGAGGCCCTAAAAGTTGGTGAGGGAGCAGTGCGTGAGGGTGCCAGTGAGGCTGCGCGTGAGGCCGAGGTTGACCCGCCATTGTCTTCCTTATCTACCCACGCCACCCAAGTTGCCCCAGGCTCCCGCCATTCTTCCCCACCACCACCAGCACTGCCTAGGGTTGAGGAACCCCCACTTTCGGCCTATTTACCCCCTATTTCCCCCGAGAGGAGACATACTACTAAAGAAAAGGGAAAAGGGAGAAAATATGTCAAAAAAGGAGCTACAAGTAGGCGCTCTTTGTTCGAGGCTCCCGCGGCTTCCACCCCTGCGGCTTCCACCCCTGCCGCTCCCAGCCATACGCCCCCGCAAGTTTCCCCAGGGTCCACCCCACCTCTCCAGCCTACAACAGAGGTTCCTCATGATGTGTTTGACCTCGCATCCATACCTGCACCTACAGACACTGAACCAGTGCTGTCTAAGACTCGTCGTAGGCCAAGGAGCCCCGAACCTCTGTATGAAGATGACAGAGCCTCATCTCCCACTCCTTCCCCACCTCGCCGACCTACACGCCGCCCACGCATCATTCGTTCCCCGCAAGAATATGAGGGGGGCTCTGAAGATGAAGGGCACCTCACAGACGACTCTGGCCATGATTACCTGGGTCCACCGTCAGGGCAAGATGACGGCTCTGACGACAACGACGATGACGAATTTATGGACATCGACGACCCTCAACCCAGACGCTTTGCCCAGGGCCGTCGTGCTCCTGGCCGCCCTGGCCGCCTGGCTGGCCGCCGGGCTGGGCCTGGGCGCCGTCGCGCTCCTGGCCGCCCTAGGGTTCGCGCCGCCAAAGTTCGTGGGCGTGCTGCCCCCGCTGTAGCTCCTCGTCAGCGTCGCCAGAAGGACGGATTTTATGTTTTCAACTGGCAGGATGTGGCTGCTGATGAAGTCATTGACCCTGATGTAACCCCTTTTGATGAGGTACAGGATGCTCCAGGAGTTACCCCAAGTTTTCCTGCAGGCCCCAATGCTCGACCACATGAGCTTTTTGAGGCTTTTTTTGATAAGGAGGTTACTGACTTTGTCATAAAAGAGACAAATAAGCATTACCAAATCCAGGTTAACTTTTTTGGCAAGGTGACCAAGGGCCACATGAAGCGGTGGACCCCAGTGACTCATCCCGAGTTCATGGTGTTCCTGGCAATCACCATGCTAATGCCTCATGTGAAGAAGCACAGGTTGGCTGACTATTGGATCACCAAAGATCTAATATCCACCCCTGCCTTCGGGAAATACATCTCTCGGGACCGGTACCTCGACATCCTCGGAGCGCTCCATCTTGTCACCAACACCGACATGCATCTCCCTGACAAACTGTGGAAAATTAGGACGTTGTACGAGATGATGAGAGAACGTTTCACGTCCTACTTCATGCCCTTCTGCAACGTCTGTATTGACGAGTCTCTTGTGCTGTTCCGGGGAAAGCTGAGCTTCAGGCAGTACATCCCCTCAAAGAGACATCGCTTTGGTATAAAGTTCTTTGTGCTGTGCGATTGCCAAACTGGCTATGTCCTGGACTTCCTGGTCTACAGCGGGAAGGAAGGGGACGTGGCAATAGACCCCCTCATTGGCTTTGGCGGAGCAGTGGTTCAAGCCATGATGAACCGGTACTTCGAAAAGAATCACGTCCTCTACACGGACAACTACTACACGTCCCCCACTCTCTCAAAGTACCTCCATGAGCGCCAGACGGGGACTGTAGGCACAGTACGAGGGAAAAGGAAGGGCATGCCAAGTTTCCCTCCTAAAACAAAGAAAGGCGATGTCTTCAAGAAGAAGTCGGGACCCATTCTGGCTATCCACTGGCACGACCAGCGGAAGGTCAACATCCTGAGCACCGTCCACAAGGGGGAAATGGTTGAGACTGGCAAGGTGGATCGCCGCACCAAAGTCAGGGTGACCAAGCCCGATGCTGTCCTGGACTACAACATCAATATGAGGCTGGTGGACAAGTCCGACATGCAGATAGGCTTCATCGACTGTCTGCGTACCTCGTGCAGATGGTACAAAAAGTTCTTTCTGCACATGGTGGACATGTCAATGCTGAATGCCTATAATATCTACAGGCTTCGGAATCCGCGCACACCCAGGAAGTTCAGTAGCCTGCGGAGGTTCCAAAAACAGGTGTTGGTGGAGCTCCTGGACAGGTATGCTATGCCACAGAGGGCAGTGGCACAACCTGGGCGCCCCGTTCAGGACCGCATGCAGGCTGCACAGTTTGTAAGTGTGCACAAGCTCGGTTACCTGCCTCTGGAACGAGATGGAGTCACCATTAGCAGAAGGCGGTGCCATGTCTGCTGGAACAGCCAGGTGAGGCCGAGGAAGCAGAAAAAGACCACCATGCAGTGTGTGGAGTGCCGACTGTCACTATGTCCTATACCGTGCTTTGCTGAATACCACAGCAAGCAGGAGTACTAACTAATAATCATAGTGAAAGTACCAAAGACTGACAATATGTATGTATATAGGCAACAAGTGGAAATAAAACAATGTACAGGTGTATTGTGATAAAAAAAGTCATGTATTATGAAAACATATATAAATAAGTGAAAAAAGACACAATAAATTGTATATAAAACGTTTACAAAGCATATAACTAAGTGAAAGTGACACATGACATAATATTAGATGGCCAAAGTATAATAAACACCTGTGATAACGAATAATCAGTGCCTAATATAACAATAACCTACCTCAATTACTAATAAAATGTACCGTATCAAGTGAAAATGAGCATTATCAGTGAAAGTGACACTCTCTCAAGCATATTTACCAAAGTGAAAGTGACACACGAACTAATATTAGATGGCCAAAGTATAATAAACACCTGTGATAACGAATAATCAGTGCCTAATATAACAATAACCTACCTCAATTACTAATAAAATGTACCGTATCAAGTGAAAATGAGCATTATCAGTGACAGTGACACTCTCTAAAGCATATTTGTCAAAGTGAAAGTGACACAAGACCTAAGATTTGATGGCCAAAGTATAATAAACACCTGTGATAACGAATAATCAGTGCCTAATATAACAATAACCTACCTCAATTACTCATAAAAACTACGGTATCGAGTGAAAATGTGAAATATTAGTGAAAATGATAGCCTAATACACATATTTTATATAATTGGACTACAAATAACTATAATAACATCACTATCAATACATAAAATCGCCTCCGGGAGGTAAAAAGTTTGGCGCGACGAGCCGCGGCCTGGGCCAAGGCGACGCATCCGAACGCGGGATGATTTTCACGCATAAAAATCACTCCACTTCCCGCGCTCACCATTATGCAATCACTTGGGCTAGAGACCTCTACTCAACGGCATTCTACACATGAAGGTTTGTGCTACATTTTTCTGTTTTTTTTATAACTTTGTGTAATGTATTTCAGGAGTAACATGTGAGTCAACTTGTACCAAAATTCCTGAAAACCCCCGGACACAGAGTACAGTTACGATATTCCCTAGCCGGGGTCGGAGGGTTAAGAATGGAATGGTTAATTCACTGAATGACTTAAAAGATTATCCCACCCTTCCAAGGTACACCCGCCGGGTGAGATGTCAAACGTTAACCCCATAAGTTCCTGTCCCCGCATCTTTGTAAAAGATCGCCGGGTAGGAACGCCCTTAACAACAGCTAGGTTTTTCATGTGGTTTTTGTAAAACCTGGTAGAAAAACTACAAAACGTATGTTCGCAAGAACAAAGTTTTTAAAGATGGGCACAGTCAGTCCGCCGGGAATCAAAATGGGCCTGAAACCAGGTACCAACAGAGACGCAGTCCTGGAGAGCCACAGACACCTCATCGCCGGGGACACAAACCTGTGTTAAAAACCACGTGTGGCCTAACACGGCTCTCGGCCGGGTTTTATCATGGTGAAACCGAGAGAAAACCCGCCGGAAGGACACCCACCCTGAACAGACACCATCTGAACGTACACTGTACACGAAGGAAGCCACGCACGACTAACCTAAGAATACAATAAAAATCCGTGGAATTAGCCAATACACAACTAAACCAGGATACAAACATAGTCCGAGGAATTAGCCAATACACAACTAAAACCCGGACACACATGGCACAGTAGGGTATATTTATACATAATAAACAATAACACTTGTACATGTGGCAAAACTACGAGCGGCTGGCTAGGCCTAAGTAGACGGAATAGGAAAAGTTGAAATATACACAAAACACTGGGAATATCACAACAGGAACCATCGCCAACACACCACTGTAGAAAAACTTCCGACAAAGGGAAGACTGACTCGGAACCCAGAAAAAACTTCACTAAGTGAAGAAAATAACGCAGGGAACGTCAGAAGCAAAGCTTGCCTCATCAGAAAGATAAAAGGCAGCATTATTAACGCGTAATGAAAGCCGCCTGCACCACAAGCTAACTAACTGTGAAAAAGTTCACATGTCCACAACAGGACCACGAGGGTACGTCCGAAATAGACGCCCCAAACACACGACTCCAAATACACTGCACTGCGGGCAACCAGCCCAGGACACTCCTGCTACGCATATCCTAACCTTACTCGATACATCCCGGAGTAAACAAATGAGAAAAAACTCACTAGGGACGCAACAAATGCGGAACCAGCGGAGCGTGGGGAGACACGTCCGGGCAGGCTGAGCGCAGAGCAGAGAAGGAGGAATGACGCCTGAATCAGCGTCTGGTCAGAGATCCACACAAGTACATCCACGATATGATGGAAAGCTTATTAGATAGTTATTCTTATTTTCTTTTTATTTTTATTTTTTACGAAGTTTTTTCGTAGTGAGAACCCAATTCATAATGACTGAAGCCATGAGTGAGGTCGCGTGCGCTCATGATGAAGGCTCCTCAGTTTTTAAATGCTCTGCGCGGTAGATTCAAACTACGGCGAATTAGTGTTTGAAGAGGATGCCTTATGTAATAGGCATGTTCGTCAATGATGGAGGGGCCACTAATAAATATACCTCTGAGAAAAAACTAAGCAAATTAGTAAGGCAAGAACGTCCCTGAGTGAATCCATGTTGAGAAGAATTGATTAAGTTAAATGTTTCTAAGTGGTTTCTCATTTTCCTAGCAATAATTGACTCTAGTAGCTTTCCTATGATTGAAGTGAGACTAATGGGACGGTAATTGGATGCTATTGATATATCACCTTTTTTGAAAACCGGAACTACATTTGCAAGCTTCCAAGCTTCTGGAACGATACCTGTTTCTAATGAATTGTTAAAAAGAAATGTTAATGGGTAACTTAACTCATCTCTGCATTCTTTTAATACTCTAGCATATACCTCATCGGGACCAGGCGATTTCTGAGGTTTCAGTCTGTCAATAATCCTTAAGCACATCATTTCTACTTATAGTAACCGTACTTAACCTATTTTCTATACTATCGCTATATACCTTACGGACTTCTGGAATCTGTGCCAAATTTTCATTAGTGAAAACGGATAGAAACTGACTATTTAATGTACTGCACATTTCTAAATCATTTTCTGTCAATTCTCCTATCGAAATTTTAAGGGGGCCTATTTTATCTCTAACTTTAGATTTATATAGCTGGTAAAAAGCCTTAGGGTTATTTTTTGAGTCATTGGCTATCCTGATTTCATAATTTCTTTTGTCTGTCCTTATACCTTTTTTAACCTCTCTTGATAGATTCTGATAGTAAGCAAGTAGGTGAATTTCGCCTTTCTTAATTTTTCGATATATTCCTCTCTTTTTTCCTAGAAGGTCTAGTCGTCTATTATTCATCCATTTGGGTTGGTTCTGTGTTGATCTAAATTTTCTTTTGGGGATATATTTATTTTGCGCATTGTGGAGTGAAGAAATAAAATGCTTATATGTAGCTGTCAAATTATCCTGAGTTAAGACAGGTATCTGAGAGAGAGTATGTTCATTAGCGCACCTGGGTCCACTTAATAGTTTAACCATAGGATCGACTCTTAAGGCTCTTCTTAATCCACCATAATTGGTTTTTCTGAAATCTGGGATAAGTGTCGTATTCTGTTTAGCTTTTCCTGTCCATTGTATGTTAAAATAAATTGATTTATGATCACTATTTCCTAGTTGGTCTCCTATCTCTACATTATTTATCATTTGTTCATTATTACTGAGAACTAAATCGAGGATATTATTACCTCTAGTAGGCGAGTCTATGAATTGAAATAAAAAACCATCCTGTACCGCCTCAATAAACTCTTTTGAATCTGAGTCGCCGATTTGATGCTGCCAATCAATATTCGGAAAATTAAAATCCCCCATAATACACACATTGCTAAACCTTGATGCTAATTTCACTTCCTGCCATAAAGCTGTACCTTTGTTTCTACTCATATTTGGTGGTCTATAAATAACTCCAATAATTATGGTCTCACTACCTTCGCTAACCTCTACCCAAACACTTTCGTTATCAGTATTTAGTCTAATATATATACCTGATTTAATACAGCTTTTTAAAGAACTCCTGACAAACACTGCTATTCCGCCGTCCCTCCTACTTGTTCGGTCGCGTTTAAACAAACTATATCCTGGTATATGGAATTCTGCTAAAAAATGTCTTGATTCTGTATTAATCCATGTTTCAGTCAGTGCTATAATGTCTATATTTTCGTTGCTAACAAGTGCTCTAAGTTCATCCATTTTGTTACATAAACTCCTACAGTTTGTATAATATAATCGCAATTAATTGATTTTACTGGTATCGGATTTACCTTTATTTCTAACTGAATTCCCATCTTCTGTTACACCTTCAATATTTTTACTAGTAGTACAATTAAAATCCTGTGACTGATATTTTCTATTCCTATCTGATGTACCAGTACGGCAATTTACCCTATCTAGACAATTATTCTTACTCATATTCTCAGGCTTTATTTTCAGCGAAACCCCGCGACAATCCTATCTATTGACCTAGCTAAATTTGCCACCCCTAGCCAAGAAAGATGAACCCCGTCCTGTGCGTACAACTGATTTTTACCATAGAAACGGGTCCAGTTATCAAGGAATGGTATTGCATTTGCATTGCAGTGTTTTTCCAGCCGACAATTGATACCAATTGCCCTAGATGACCATTCCTTGCTGACCCCTCTCCGTGGCAAGATACGTAATCAATTATTCTCAAAAAGTAATCATAATCATTATTACTTTTATGATTACACTAGTAACCTACACAGTACCGGTACTTAGTATGTATTAAGAAGGGTAGAGATGATTTCTTTCTTTGTGAGTGAGGGAGACAAAAGGCAGAACTGCCTGTAGCGAGTGCCTCCCCCAGAGTTGAAAGAGTGACAGGGCCAAAATCAAGGGACGTTCGAACCAAAATGCCTGGACACACGGAGTTTGAAGCAATTTAAGTTATAGGAAGAGGGAAAGACTGATTCTGGGAGAGAGTTCCAGAGCTCATCTGTTGAATAGAAGAAAGACTGAGAATAACTTTTCACTCTTGGTTTGGAGAGTAGGGGTGGGATTGTGTTGCAAGACTGGTGCTACGTGCTCTACGAAGAGGGAGTGGTATACACTGAGAGAGCTCTGAGAAATAATAGATTGGCTGGTGAGTGATGAGACTATTTAATGTGTGCTTAGTTGTGTCAATGGTACCACTAGACTGGAGTACATGTATTGTGCCATTGTACAAAAGGAAGGGAGACCGGCAGGAGTGTTCAAGTTATAGAGGTATTTGTTTATTATCAATTGTTGGAAAGCTGTATGGCAGGGTGTTGATAGAGAGGAAAATAAAGGGTACAGAAGGTGCAATAGGAGAGAAGCAGTTCGGTTTTAGGAGGGGAAGAGGGTGTGTGGATCAGATTTTTACAGTAAGACATCTATGCGAGAAGTATTTAGAGAAGCATAAGGAGATATTTTGGGTTCTTATGGATTTAGAAAAGGCGTATGATCGTGTGGATCGAGAAGCAATGTGGAAGGTGTTAAGGATTTATGAAATTGGAGGAAATTTGTCAAGAGCAGTCAAGTTTTTATGAAGAGAGCAGAGCGTGCATTAGAGTAGGAATTGAGTAGAGTGAATGGTTTGAGGTAAACGTAGGTCTGCGACAGGGTTGTGTAATGTCACCGTAGTTGTTTAATGTACTGTATATATGGATGGTGAGGTTAGGGAGGCGAAAATAATAACTATGGGTAGAGGATTGAGTTTAGTAGGAAAGAACGGTAGATATTGGTGAGTTGAACCAGTTGCTGTTTGTTGATGACACAGCGTTGGTGTCGGATTCTGAGGAGAAACTGCAGCGAGTAGTCAAAGACTTTGGTGTGGTATGTGGGATGAGGAAGCTGAGGGAGAACATTAAAAAAAGTAAAGTGATGGTGTGCAATATAGGTGCTCGTAGGGTGAATCTAGATGTGCCGCTGGATGGGTAAATTTTGAAACAAGTGAAGTGCTTTAAATATCTAGGAGTAATAAGCAAGGACGCAGGTGTGGAAATAGAGGTAAAACAGAGAGTATGTGAAGGAAGGAAAGTCTTTGTAGCAATGGGAAGTATGTGGAAGGTGAGAAATATCAGTTGTAAAGTTAAAAGTGCAATGTATCAAGGGATAGTTGTACCAACAGTGATGTATGGTGCTGAGACATGAGACATGCTCTGAAGGCACAAGAGAGAAGAAAGCTTGATGTGATGGAGATTAACTGCTTGAGGAGTGGAGTGACTCGTAGAGACAGATTGAGGAATTAAGAGGTACCGGTACGTAGGAGAGTGGGACAGCAGGAACCTTTGTCGCCCAGAGTGGACAGAAGGGTGCTGTGTTTTAATGGACGTATTGAGCAAATGGGAGATGAAAGGCTTACAAAGAGAGTACAGTATATGAGTCTGACACAAGGGGAGGTAGACTGGTAGGAAGACCTACGTTTAGATGGAGAGTTTGTGTAGTACAAGTGTTGGACGATAGAGAGATGACTGTAGAATAAGTAAGAGAAGTGATAATAATTAGGAATGAATGGAGAATGCTTGTGAATAGACAAGTGATAACGCGGTCGTTGGGAGAGGGGGTCGGGCGCCAGTTGGACTAGATAATAGTCTGTCAGGCGCTGTACTGTATTTCACTGTAGGTTCAGATCTTTAATATGATTATGAAAATATGAAACTATGTTCAAGTAAATCTCAATGTGCTTTGAAAAGAGACCCTCTCAAAAGGCTCAGCCAATATAATATATTATTGTAAAACCTTATTGTATCCATATTGTAAATACTTCTGGCTAAATAAAATATTTCAATTCAATTCAATTAAACAAATTCACTACTCTCTTTTTCTCGCTCATTTCTGTCTCTCCAAATCTTCATTCCCTCTACTACCCAACCAATCTCTATACGCTTTCTTCTTGCACAATTCTAAAGTTATCATATGTATTTTGATATAAATGGGTAGCCTACGATGGTGGAGTAAAACAGTTCTTCGAAATTCACTATTGTAAAATCTTATGTGAGCTACAAGTATGGAACATTATATTGGCCAGATAATTAAATTTGCTGCTCCCATTCCAGTACCGGGGTAATGTCAATGGAAATCCAACAGAATGATGTAATTTGAACTTTCTATCGCATGATTCTTCCCTTGATCTCGTAGCTGGTCTAAGGTCAGGGAATATGGAAATGAGTGTTGTTGTAGAAGCCCCAAGATGGCCTTTATGGGAATACTACACTACCAGCTCGGTAGTGTAGTGGAGAACGTCTCAGACTCCCACCTCGGGTGACCCGAGTTCAATCCCACGCTCAGGCATGAAGGTTTTTCGCATACACTGGTAGACGGAACCGTTTCCCTTGAGCAAGGAAATGGGTAATAATGTCTGGTAATAAACTTTGGTCGAGCGCTATTGAATCTCGGAGCGAAACCTTGAGAGAAATAGCGCTATTTAAGTAACCTGAACATTATTATTATTAATAAGTTAAAAAGCAGCGCTGCAAGTGTGCATACATAACTAGTTAGTAAGTTTATTGACAAAATACAATCTACAATACATAGTACTATGCGACTTATATAATGCGAGTATAATCAAAATACATGGTATAAAAACCAACATCATCTGTCCCCCTTAACCCTCCAACCCCGGCTAGGGAATATCGTAACTGTACTCTGTGACCGGGGGTTTTCAGGAATTTTGGTCCATGTTGATTCACATGTTACTCCTGAAATACATTACACAAAGTTATAAAAAAAACAGAAAAATGTTGCACAAACCTTCATGTGTAGAATGCCGTTGAGTAGAGGTCTCTAGCCCAAGTGATTGCATAATGGTGAGCGCGGGAAGTGGAGTGATTTTTATGCGTGAAAATCATCCCGCGTTTGGATGCGTCGCCTTGGCCCAGGCCCCGGCTCGTCGCGCCAAACTTTTTACCTCCCGGAGGCGATTTTATGTATTGATAGTGATGTTATTATAGTTATTTGGAGTCCAATTATATAAAATATGTGTATTAGGCTATCATTGTCACTAATATTTCCCATTTTCACTCGATACCGTAGTTTTTATGAGTAATTGAGGTAGGTTATTGTTATATTAGGCACTGATTATTCGTTATCACAGGTGTTTATTATACTTTGGCCATCTAATATTAGTTCGTGTGTCACTTTCACTTTGGTAAATATGCTTGAGAGAGTGTCACTGTCACTGATAATGCTCATTTTCACTTGATACGGTACATTTTATTAGTAATTGAGGTAGGTTATTGTTATATTAGGCACTGATTATTCGTTATCACAGGTGTTTATTATACTTTGGCCATCTAATATTAGTTTGTGTGTCACTTTCACTTTGGTAAATATGCTTGAGAGAGTGTCACTGTCACTGATAATGCTCATTTTCACTTGATACGGTACATTTTATTAGTAATTGAGGTAGGTTATTGTTATATTAGGCACTGATTATTCGTTATCACAGGTGTTTATTATACTTTGGCCATCTAATATTATGTCATTTGTCACTTTCACTTAGTTATATGCTTTGTAAACGTTTTATATACAATTTATTGTCTTTTTTCACTTATTTATATATGTTTTCATAATACATGACTTTTTTATCACAATACACCTGTACATTGTTTTATTTCCACTTGTTGCCTATATACATACATATTGTCAGTCTTTGGTACTTTCACTATGATTATTAGTTAGTACTCCTGCTTGGTGTGGTATTCAGCAAAGCACGGTATAGCACATAGTGACAGCTGGCACTCCACACACTGCATGGTGGTCTTTTTCTGCTTCCTCGGCCTCACCTGGCTGTTCCAGCAGACATGGCACCGCCTTCTGCTAATGGTGACTCCATCTCGTTCCAGAGGCAGGTAACCGAGCTTGTGCACATTTAGATACTGTGCACACTGCATGCGGTCCTGAACGGGGCGCCCAGGTTGTACCACTGCCCTCTGTGGCATAGCATACCTGTCCAGGAGCTCCACCAACACCTGTTTTTGGAACCTCCGCAGGCTACTGAACTTCCTGGGTGTGCGCGGATTCCGAAGCCTGTAGATATTATAGGCATTCAGCATTGACATGTCCACCATGTGCAGAAAGAACTTTTTGTACCATCTGCACGAGGTACGCAGACAGTCGATGAAGCCTATCTGCATGTCGGACTTGTCCACCAGCCTCATATTTATGTTGTAGTCAATTACAGCATCGGGCTTGGTCACCCTGACTTGGGTGCGGCGATCCACCTTGCCAGTCTCAACCATTTCCCCCTTGTGGACGGTGCTCAGGAGGTTGACCTTCCGCTGGTCGTGCCAGTGGATAGCCAGAATGGGTCCCGACTTCTTCTTGAAGACATCGCCTTTCTTTGTTTTAGGAGGGAAACTTGGCATGCCCTTCCTTTTTGCTCTAACTGTGCCTACAGTCCCCGTCTGGCGCTGATGGAGGTACTTTGAGAGAGTGGGGGACGTGTAGTAGTTGTCCGTGTAGAGGACGTGATTCTTTTGGAAGTACCGGTTCATCATGGCTTGAACCACTGCTCCGCCAAAGCCAATGAGGGGGTCTATTGCCACGTCCCCTTCCTTCCCGCTGTAGACCAGGAAGTCCAGGACATAGCCAGTTTGGCAATCGCACAGCACAAAGAACTTTATACCAAAGCGATGTCTCTTTGAGGGGATGTACTGCCTGAAGCTCAGCTTTCCCCGGAACAGCACAAGAGACTCATCAATACAGACGTTGCAGAAGGGCATGAAGTAGGACGTGAAACGTTCTCTCATCATCTCGTACAACGTCCTAATCTTCCACAGTTTGTCAGGGAGATGCATGTCGGTGTTGGTGACAAGATGGAGCGCTCCGAGGATGTCGAGGTACCGGTCCCGAGAGATGTATTTCCCGAAGGCAGGGGTGGATATCAGATCTTTGGTGATCCAATAGTCAGCCAACCTGTGCTTCTTCACATGAGGCATTAGCATGGTGATTGCCAGGAACACCATTAACTCGGGATGAGTCACTGGGGTCCACCGCTTCATGTGGCCCTTGGTCACCTTGCCAAAAAAGTTAACCTGGACTTGGTAGTGCTTATTTGTCTCTTGTATGACAAAGTCAGTAACCTCCTTATCAAAAAATGCCTCAAAAAGCTCATGTGGTCGAGCATTGGGGCCTGCAGGAAAACTTGGGGTAACTCCTGGAGCATCCTGTACCTCATCAAAAGGGGTTACATCAGGGTCAATGACTTCATCAGCAGCCACATCCTGCCAGTTGAAAATATAAAATGCGTCCTTCTGGCGACGCTGACGAGGAGCTACAGCGGGGGCAGCACGCCCACGAACTTTGGCGGCGCGCACCCTAGGGCGGCCAGGAGCGCGACGGCGCCCAGGCCCAGCCCGGCGGCCAGCCAGGCGGCCAGGGCGGCCAGGAGCACGACGGCCCTGGGCAAAGCGTCTGGGTTGAGGGTCGTCGATGTCGTCAGAGCCGTCATCTTGCCCTGACGGTGGACCCAGGTAATCATGGCCAGAGTCGTCTGTGAGGTGCCCTTCATCTTCAGAGCCCCCCTCATAATCTCGCGGGGAACGAATGATGCGTGGGCGGCGTGTAGGTCGGCGAGGTGGGGAAGGAGTGGGAGGTAAGGCTCTGTCATCTTCATGCAGAGGTTCGGGGCTCCTTGGCCTACGACGAGTCGTAGACAGCACTGGTTCAGTGTCTGTAGGTGCAGGTATGGATGCGAGGTCGAAAACATCATGAGGAACCTCTGTTGTAGGCTGGAGAGGTGGGGTGGACCCTGGGGAAACTTGCGGGGGCGTATGGCTGGGAGCGGCAGGGGTGGAAGCCGCAGGGGTGGAAGCCGCGGGAGCCTCGAACAAAGAGCGCCTACTTGTAGCTCCTTTTTTAACATATTTTCTCCCTTTTCCCTTTTCTTTAGTAGTATGTCTCCTCTCGGGGGAAATAGGGGGTAAATAGGCCGAAAGTGGGGGGTCCTCAACCCTAGGCAATGCTGGTGGTGGTGGGGAAGAATGGCGGGAGCCTGGGGCAACTTGAGTGGCGTGGGTAGATAAGGAAGACAATGGCGGGTCAACCTCGGCCTCACGCGCAGCCTCACTGGCACCCTCACGCACTGCTCCCTCACCAAGTTTTAGGGCCTCTTTCCTGGCTGCCGCGGCCGCCTTCTTCAGAACTTGCTTCTTATAGAAACGTATCTTGAATGGGGATTTAGCTGGCGAAGGGCTAGGTGTCGTGTCACTCAACCTAAACTTGGCAGTCGACCTAGTGCTGTCCCATTCGCTCACTCTCACTACACTCTCATCACCTTGCACAACTATATCACGTTCAGTACTATCATCACTTTCATCGTCATGCTCAAATCCAATAAAAAGCGCGTCTCTTTCATGGATTTCGTGTAGATCGTCAAAATCTTCACTATAGTGAGACTGATAAGACTCGGAGCTATCACTGCCCAAGTCATCAACACTATTTTTGCCTTCACCACGTTCATAACTCCTCAAAGCTATTTCAATACCTCCGGGAGTCAACGCATCTTGTACGTGCCTTTGCGTTAGGGCGCGACGAACATGGGCAGGCGTCGAAGGGAGCGTAGAATCGGACACAAGGGAATCACTTTTTGGGCTAGTATCCATGTTGGCGGCAGGGTAGAGACTGGCGTACATGCTGTCTGGTGGCGTCGCCTAGCGACGCCTGGTGACCACGGAACGAAATATTTACGCGCGCCATTCGAAAGCACACACGCAAGCAATGGTACAGTGTTGTACCACCCGGGTTCCTCGGGTCAAACCATAATGGTACACACGTGTACCACCCGGGGTTGAAGGGTTAAGTTACATAATGGTAATCCTCACTGCTGGCAAGATTTGTTCCACTTTCTGCCTCATATGCATTCTCTATAGAAGTGGTATTACACTATATCCTGTTTCTTTTCTCATCAAGATTTTTCAGTTGTTTTGAAGATATTGTAATGAAATATAGTGCTGATTATATACATTTGATCTTAATATGATGCAGAGACATAATAGTTTCATATTTTACCGTTAACTATCGATAAATTAGCTGCTAAGGGATTCAATTTATTGTCAGTTGAAAAGAACCAGAGTATAGTGAGCTTAACAATACTTGTGCTTTCTGAGCAATGAAGCCAAGACAGATGTTGTTGTTGTTGTCGTTCCCAGGCTGCCTGGCCAAACAGCCCCGAGTCCCTAAGGAAGGCCATGGCCAAGATTGGGCTTTCCCACAGGGCTCTCAAGGAGTGATTGTGATTGTGTGGAACGCAGTCTTCTATGATATGTTAAATAGTACAGGTGGCCCTATCAGACCCTAGTAAAGTGGTCAGTGGTGTCCCTCAAGGGACTGTACTGGGTCCTCTCCTCTTCCTTATAATGGTTGGCGACATCGACAACGGCCTAAGACACTTATCATCCACTTCATTCGCCGACGACACGAGGATAAAGAGACAGATAGAGACCGAGGAAGATACCAGACTACTCCAACAAGACCTAGAAACAGCCACGGTGACATTACACAACCCTGTCGCAGACCTAAATTTTTATCAAACCACTCACTCGACTCATTATTTCCTACTCTAGCACACATTCTGCTCTCTTCAAAAAACACTTGATTGCTCTTAACAAATGTCCTCCAATTTCATAAATCCTTAGCACCTTCCACATTACTTCTCAATCCACACGTTCATACACTTTTTCCAAATCCAAAAAACCCCAAAATATCTTCATTATGCTTCTCTAAATACTTCTCGCATAGCTATCTTACTGCAAAAATCAGATAAACACCAACTTCCCCTCCTAAAACCGCACCGCTCTTCTATTGCACCTTCTGTACCTTTGATTATCCTCTTTATCAACACCCTGCCATACAGCTTTCCAACAACTGATACTGTACGGTACCTCTATAACTTGAACACTCCTGCAGGTCTCCCTTCCCCTTGTACAACGGCACAATATATGCACTCCTCCATTCTAGTGGTACCATTGACACAACAAAGCACACATGAATAGTCTCACCAGCCAATCTATTATCACACCTCCACCCTTCACCACTCTACAGCAATACCATCCATACCTTCTGCTTTTCCCGCTCTCATTTGTCTCACTGCTTCTTTCACCTCCTTTTTCCCAATCTTTTCATTAATTCCCTGCCTCCTGGGTAGCCTGGGTAACCTATCTCCATCAATCACTGCCTCCCTTTCATCTCATACATTTAGCAAAGATTCAATATACAGTACTGTACTCTGCATATCTTTTCCTCACTTGCACTCCTTCCGCTAGTAACTCTCCATTTGTATCTTCCACCGACTTCGTTTGTCCTCCTTTCCTTACTCTATTTATCTATAGCATCAGTGCATTGCCACGAAGCCCACCGAAACGCCAATACAATACCCTCATTTTCCCTGATTAAATAGCACTGTATGAATATTCCCATATTTGCCATTTTTTCCTACTAATCCCAATCCTCAACCCATGGATCTCATTTGACCTCCCTCACCACACCATCCATAATAAATAACCCTGTCGCAGACCTATTGTACATTTACCTAAAACCAATCACTCAATTTAGGGCAACACCTTCTGCAGGATAGATACAATAACACAAAATTAGAGTCACACCTCCATGTCATGTTCTATAGTTCTAGGAAAGCATTTTGTAAATTAACAGAGCTCTGTAGTCTGTACTCAAATTTGTAAAAGTATTTTTTCTTATAACATACGACAGTACACGACAGTACTTTTGAATTTCATTATACTGTAGGCCTATATGGACAACTGGTCAATGAAAATAATGACCTAACACTGACAATTCTTCAATTCTGTGAACTTGATGCATAGACTTCCTAATAAAGTAAACTACTGCTGTTTAATGTGTTTTTGTTTTTGTCTTTCAGGAGTGAAATGTTTATCTTCACTGGCTCCTACAATGTTGTCCTGTGACTTCCAGCCTCTTCCATATAAAGTAAGATTTTCAATAAACATCCATGGATAACAAAGATGGGCGGGTGCCCAACCCCGAAAGGGGTTGTAATAGGGGAACTATCCCCCCGCCAAAGGCGGCTTTCTAGGGCCTTTCCTAGCTGATGCTGAGAGGATTGGTTTCTAGTCATGTGATGGGCTGGTCTATCAGAGTGAGAACTGAGCGATCTCTGCCATACCCATAGCTTACTCTGACTGTTCCTTTTACTTATATATTTTCTAGATCTCAAGTGACGGCGTCTCTTCCGTGGATTGACCTCCCAATTTGCCAATATAGAGGTTGGCAGATTGGAAGCCAAAGCGTCGCATTTTTCCTTTGCCCCTCAACTTTCTCTTCATAATTGCTGAGGGGCACAGGGCCATGGGTGGGTCTTTGATTTCCCGGGCGTTTCCGCAGCCTCCTCAGCTCCCCGCCATGGAGTGGCTTCGGTCACCCAGGCTTTATTGTGGTAGGCAGGGAGGGTTCTGTGGGGGCGCTCGGTTATGGCCTTGGCCTTGCTCGGGGACTTGGGGCTGTTCGGCCAGGCAGCCTGGGGAACAGCAACAACAACAATAAAGATCGCTCCATATTATTTCATACCGTACATAAATTAAATATGTTATTCACAAAATCACATTGCATCTACCGGTACCGTAATTATTTTTTCATATTTTCCTCAGTAATAAGAGAATGGTTATTCGATTTGGTTATCTCTAACTCTGGATACTACTGATTATGGTATAAAAGAAGGACTCAATATTATTCTAAGGAAAACAACAGGCCGTAGCTCGATTGGTAGAGCGTTCGCCCGCTAACCGTGAGGTTGACGGTTCGAGCCTCGGGCCAGCCAGCGAGTTATTGGCAGATGTCAGTGCTGTTGGTGAACGGTGCGGTCTAGCAATCTGTGGCAACTATTCACTAAGTCCCCAATTCATCAGGGCACCCACCCTAGCCTTGCTATTCAGCAGGGAGTGTATGGTGGTAAAAACTGCATCATCATCATCATCAATTTGGAGTAATTTGTATGTGTTTGCAATGCCATTGACTTGTTTGTAGAGCGCGAGTTCAAAATTATCTTGGTTAACCCATTCAGTACCGGTGGTGTCCATTTCATTATACTGTATTCTGTTCTAGACACTATTAGACTATGTTATGCAGCTTAGGAAGAGGTCCCTCTTGAGCTGATTAACATCCAATAGTTGCCAGAATGTAAAAGGACGTCGCCGGTACCATACTGGCCGGGTTAAAATATATATAAACCCTCGGTAATTCAGACTCATTTTACTCGGAAACCCGTACTTATCGGAATGGCATCGGCCTCTCGGACAGGTCCCCGTAGATCTCGGCAAATATCCAAATTTGTGAATGCTACCCTTCCCCTCTCTGTTTTACTCAATTTCACAAATACAGTACCCCCATTGCATCCAACCTTGAATCAACTTTATGCTCTACAGTAGGTTGTCAGAAAGTTGTCTCTACATGCAGGAATCAGACTCGGCCGGTACAGGACGTATCATGTGTCGTTGGGTACGTCTTCTACGACATCGTCTAGTAATTTATCTCGTTGATCTACAGATTAATTCATGCGAAACATCACAAAATATAAAATTTAAAACAAAAAAATCAATTTCAATCAATATTTCCACAAAAACTTCCCACAAATTGCTTGCTTGAAATGTCCTCCCACAAAAGCTAATTTCTCCCACAAATTTGTGGGAATTTCCCACAAAGTGGGTACACTGGTCCTAGCAGTGCACCTAAGTACTTTACACAAGAATTGATCACGTAAAGGAGTCGGAGTTTTAAGATATTTTTAATAATAATGATACTGTAATAATAATAATAATAATTTTACTTATTTAAAAGAGCGCTCAATCTTCAAAATGAATTCGCAAGCGCTCGAACACAAAACACAATTTCAATAAAACTACATTAACATATTTACAACACAATTTACATAGTTATTAATACAATAATTATAACCACTAAACTCTATAATCATCTGTCACTACACCATTCCCCAGGTCGTAACACTTTTGAAACATAAAGGTCTTTTAATGCTTCTTGAAGGACTCAACAGATATAGACTGCTTAATACAGTCGACCCTCGCAAATTCGGACTAAAAGAGACTGGGCCTTGTCCGAATTCAGGAAAAGTCCGGATTCAGAAAATAGTGTACCTGGGTATTTTTGGGCATACAACGCCAGTAAAATCCAGTCTCATCGGCGTTATATACTTGAGAGAGGGTTAGGTTCTCTTCCTCCACAAACATTCACGCCACTAGACCTCTCCTGAAGAAACCACTTCAGTACAGCTGCATCTAGCTGGGAATGATCAGCTGTGGTCATATTTTTCCTTGGTCTTGCTTTGCCAGTTTTAGATTTATTGCCTTCGACACAAAATTTAGCAGCATAGTTCTTTAACTTGTCCTTGGTCTTACGTATATCGGAGACGTATATTTGACCTACCGGACAAAATTTTAAGTATTCGGACAAGTATGCGTTACGGTACGCACTACCGGACGATCGGACCGGACTCCGGATTGTGTCCGGATTGTTGAAAGTCCGGATTGGTGAAGTCCGGATTTGCGAGGGTCGACTGTACAGTCCGGCAACCGATTATACAACCTTGGAGCCGTGTGGGAGAAAGCACGAGATACAAAAGCCGACTGATAAGCAACAGTAGGCTCATCCAATCTCAAAAGATCATCCCCACTGCGCAGAGACATACAAGGTCGATCCTGTTGGGGAACTTGGGGGAGCAAAAGTTCAGCCAGGTATTTAGGCTCACCATACTTAACCCCTTTGAAAACCATAAGACAAAGCTTGAACTCAATTCTGGCCTTGATCGGGAGCCAATGCAACTCAATCAAACTCGATGTAGTAGGCATTCTAGGTGGGAGGCCAAAAACCAGTCGAGCAGCACGATTTATTACTGACTGCAGTTTTTGTAGCAAATATTTGGGTAAGTCAAACCATAGAGAGTTTCAGTAGTCTATGCGAGACATGATTTGAGAGTGAATCAGTGTCAAAAGACACTGTTTGTCCAGCGATTTTCGGACAGCATATAGGTTATGAATCTGGTAGTTGCAAGTTTTGACTATTTGATCAATTTGCTTTTTAAAACTTAAGTTTTGAGTCAAAGAACACAGCCAAAAGTAGCCAACTCCTTGACTCCGACTCTACACCCCTGCCTGTATCTCTCAAAATGGCTACAGGGCTCTCAGATGATCCCAGACCAATGTGACCCTCTGATCTGAATTCTCTATATTCATCCATACTAGGATCCAGACCTCCATTCCTGATAAAGGCAATGGTTTTAAGAGTCTTTCAGGTAGGTTTCTTTACTGTCTTTTGTATCTTTCTGCCTAAGGAAACAGAAACGAGCTATATGGCCCGACTTATGACAATAGTAACATGTCCTCTGCTCTTTGACTTCCTTAGTAGATTTCACTTTGGCACCCTTATTCTCACCACTCTTGTTCTGAACATTTTTGGTACCGTACTCAAAGACCTACAGTATTAGCATTTATAGCATGAGAATAAACTGGTCCACTAGATTCTTTTACAGGCATGTAACTTGACTGAAAGTTTGCATTGCTACTGTGACGAGTTCCAGATCTAGCTGTCTACATAGCCCAGCCTTCTCTTCATGTGTATGGACTTGCTATCAGATGTTTGGTGGTAGCTCGAGTTTGCTCCATGTATTATATTTTATAACTACTTTCGCCACCAGTTGTGATTACCTTGTGTATCTAGGAGATGTAGGCTACATTTTGTATTTAGTTAAATGATTTTTTATATAGGGATGTGGGGATCGGTTTTTACACCATACCCGAAAGAGGATTTATGGAGCTCCGATCTTACTCTCAACCATCTGAACAATTTTACCAACACACCTAAACTTCGTTAAATGCGGAAATAGCCTCACGAAAATATCATGCCCTGGTGGGGGCACGAACTCTCGACCCTTGGGTGTGAGGCAGACACCTTACCAGTTAGACCAAAAGAGATATCCCACTTGGCCTGTTCGGCTCAGGGTATTTCCGCATCCGAGGTCTGTTTAGGCTAGCCTACTTTCACTGACTTTACACTACTTCACCTTCCGGGAAGCGAAAGCTCCGAACATAGAGGAACGAACAGAGAGGAACAAGCTTGAGCCGAATCGACCGAGAGTCCGTCAGAGAGATGAACGGGAATGGTGAGTCAACTTCACTGAGCGGTGCATACACGCACCTACAAACTGCCCAGTTGGCAACTCGCTTGGGCGGCTGGCAACTTCCACAACCCAACCCAAGCGCGTCTCACATACACTCCCTGGTCTCTCCTCTCCCCTTCCTTGTCCTGTGGGGATCGGTTTTTACACCTTACCCGAAAGAGGATTTATGGAGCTCTGATCTTACTCTCAACCATCTGAACAATTTTACCAACACACCTAAACTTCGTTAAATGCGGAAATAGCCTCATGAAAATATCATGCCCTGGTGGGGGCACGAATTCTCGACCCTTGGGTGTGAGGCAGACACCTTACCAGTTAGACAAATAGAGATATCCCACTTGGCCTGTTCGGCTCAGGGTATTTCCGCATCCGAGGTCTGTTTAGGCTAGCCTAGTTTCACTGACTTTACACTCCTGTGGGAATCGGTTTTTACACCATACCCGAAAGTGGATTTATGGAGCTCCGATCTTACTCTCAACCATCTGAACAATTTTACCAGCACACCTAAACTTCGTTAAATGCGGAAATAGCCTCACGAAAATATCATGCCCTGGTGGGGGCACGAACTCTCGACCCTTTGGTGTGAGGCAGACACCTTACCAGTTAGACCAATAGAGATATCCCACTTGGCCTGTTCGGCTCAGGGTATTTCCGCATCCGAGGTCTGTTTAGGCTAGCCTACTTTCACTGACTTTACAGGAACAATATTGTTTATTGTGTGAAATAAGATAGGGGAATGTTCAAATTTACTTTACATACATACATAAAATTTTAAGACTGAGTGTTCCACACATACGTGCAGTTTCAGTCTCTTGTCCTAATGGTGGTGTTCAAGGCAACCCTGTTAAGGGCTGCTTCACTTGTCAAGTTCTAGGATTTGAGATCGGCACGTATAGTCCGGTCCCAGGTCTTCCTCGGTCCACCCCTTGGTGCAGCTCCCTCCACAATCACAGACCTGCATTTTTTCACCCAATTTTGTTCATCCATTCTCTCCACATGTCCATACCATCCCAGTCTACTTGTACGCATCACCTCGCTAATACTCTTTATACCTAAACGTCTCCTCAGCTCAACATTTGTTATTCTATCCTGTAGCCTGGCCGCACACATCCATCTCACCATTCTCATCTCATTACGTTCCATTCTGTTGACATCCTCTACTTTAACGGCCCATGTTTCTGAGGCATACGTCATTGCACTTCTAACACATTAGGCATACAGCTTTCCCTTCAGGGAGAGAGGTATTCTTTTCATGGTCAGGATTGGCAACAGTTCTCTCAACTTCCCCCAGCCACACCTAATTCTAGCAACAGTGGCAGCCTCGGCCCCACCACCGGCAGAGATGGTATCTCCTAGGTAACAAAACTTGTTCACCAGTTCCAATGACTCATTTTCAAAATTCACAGCCACAGGATCATCACTTAACACAAGCTCGCCTTTGCACACTACGAACTCAAATATCTCTATTTCTGATTTATCCTTCGGCAGGGGTCCCTTTATTCTACTACAGCGCTTACTCCCATGGTGTACCTGTAGGAATCGGGTTTTACACCATACCCGAAAGAGGATTTATGGACCTCCAATCTTACTCTCAACCATATGAACAATTTTACCAGCACACCTAAACTTCGTTAAATGCGGAAATAGCCTCACGAAAATATCATGCCCTGGTGGGGGCACGAACTCTCGACCCTTGGGTGTGAGTCTACACCTTACCAGTTAGACCAATAGAGATATCCCACTTGGCCTGTTCGGCTCAGGGTATTTCCGCATCCGAGGTCTGTTTAGGCTAGCCTATTTTCACTGACTTTACATACCCAACATCGACAGATGCTACATATCGTCATATCTGATTTAGTTTGTGTAGAATAACATTTGTGTAGGTGCCATGTTGATCAGAAATGCATGTAGAGTAAGATGTTATCATAGCAGGCACTGTACTAGGAGTGAATAGAGTCGTAAAATTTACTACAGCCGTCCGGCTGGCTCAGTTGGTAGCGTGCCTGATTCCCATCTTGAAGGTCTCGCGTTCAATCCCCGCTCAGATTGAAAAGTTTTTCTGGGATACAGCTGGCGGTTACCATCTCCCCATGAGCAAGGGGGATGGGTAATGGTCTCTGGTAGACTAAAGAAAGCCAAGCGCTTGTGAATCCTCGAAGGAGGAGATACGGGCGCTATATAAGTAACCAGAAGATTATTATTATTATTATTATTATGGGAATAATTAGAGTTGATTTCGGGCTTTCCGAAAATTGGCGGGAAATCGATCACACCGCCAAGATTCTTATTTTGTGTTTGAGGCCAGGTATTATTTTATGTTTTGTCAAGCTAGGACGCCTTTATATATATCACATGCTTATGCATGCGAGATATATACATCATTGAAGTTACTTGAGATTTGAGTAATTAATGTACAGTACTGTAGTATTTTTGTTCAGTAATAAAGCAGTGCATGGATATATAATGGTTTCGATTTCGTAGCGCAGCAAGGCCCCCGTTCGCTCTCTAGCATGGCGACCAGCGCACTGAACCTCTCGTCCATGTCTCGAGAGACCTCTGCAGCGCTGCCAAAGGCAAATGTAGTACGCCACTGCTCATAATTAGCGAATATTTGCCGATGTCTTTGGTAGCGATGCGGGTTAATCCTGCTCGCCATGAAACTCATTCTGGTGTCACTTTGAAGCAATTTTCTTCTAGCTTTTGGCTGAATATATTTAATTTCCAGACACTTGCTTAATCATTCAGGAATGCCTGAACGAGCCCTAATATGGCGGAAATATGCCTGCAGAGAAAGTGTTAAGGGTGTCAAATGTCAAACCAACTCAATCCTGCTTTTACACTGGTTTGAAGAAGTGAAGAACTGGTTTGAGGAAGTGAAAAGTCAATCCGATTCGGGCTTTAAGTACTGTATACAGTACAGTATATCTGAAAGCAAGTCATCAATTGGCAAGTGTAAAAAAAATCTATTGGTCTAAATGTAGTCTTAAGATAGCCCAAACATAGACCAAAGTAAAGTAATTCATGATCATTTGAAATTGAGCTTTTGTGTATTTATACCAAAACAAGTGAGTTTTGATAGGCTACTAATGAGAGTGTGAAAATTGTAAATATGTTCTAATATACTACAGTACAGTACTACCCTCTCAACCCGTGCAGTACCAGGGACGTCCTTTTTGTCATATTCTGGCAATTATTTGACTATTATATTCAGCTTAGGAAGGACCTCTAGCAATAATATGACTTCAAACTATCTCAACCAACCCTTTCTACTACCACAGAGTGGTGATGGGCTGGTCTATCAGTATGAGAACTGAGCGAACATGTGGAGAGAATGGATGAACAAAATTGGGTGAAAAAATGCAGGTCTGTGATTGTGGAGGGAGCTGCACCAAGGGGTGGACCGAGGAAGACCTGGGATTGGACTATACACGCCGATCTCATATCCAAGAACTTGACAAGTGAAGCAGCCCTTAACAGGGTTGCCTGGAATGCCGCCATTAAAACAAGAGACTGAAACTGCACTTATGTGTGGAACACTCTTAAAATGTTATGTATGTATGTATGTAACGACATAGATGAGGGTCTCACCTTTACAATCTCAAAGTTTGCTGACGATACAAAAATTGCAAATAGCGTACTCTCAAAAGAAAAAAGTTGACAGTATGCAACACAATCTAGATAAGTTGTCATGTTGGGCCCAAATTTGGCAAATGAGTTTCAATGCGGATAAATGTAAAGTAATACTGTACATATCAGATACCGAAATGACAAAGCAAACTATTCGATGAATGGCACTCAGCTTAAGAGTGTAGACAGAGAAACCGATCTGGGAGTAACAATATCGAGTAACCTAAAACCGAGTCAACAATGTTCAGAAGTTGTTAAGAAGGCAAACAAAATAATTGGCTTTATAGGCAGGTCATTTATAAATCTAAAGAAGTTATCCTAACTCTTTACAATTCCTTAGTCTGTCCTCTTCTGGAATACTGTGTTCAATCCTGGTGCCCTTACTACCAAAAAGATATAGGCACGCTAGAACGAGTTCAACGTTGAGTTACCAAAATGATACCTAGCCTAAAGAACAAACCATACGAGGAGCGTCTTAGAGAATTAAATCCATTTCCTTTAACCCAGCGCAGATTAACCCGAAAACGGCGAGGGGGCGTATTGAACTAGCTCCCCATGGGCGAGCATATTGGCTCCATTCAGGCCTATAATCGTCATTTTACGATAAATATCGTTATTACTTATTCATATGAGCCTATTTTACCTTCACTATGAAGATAGTAACCTGTAACAACAATAAAACAAGTGAAAATATAATTTTTCTGGTCAAAATCGCGAATATAGATGGACCAGCCCATTCATGAATTATGGAGAAAATTGAGGCAACCCCTCCCTCCACGAGGCCTCAAGCCACACTGAGCCTACTCATACACACACTCGGTCATGTAACACACCCGCTAGGCACGTAAGCACATCCTCCACACAGTTTGCTAATGTTAGCACAAAAATATACCAACGAATTAGGGAATAACAGGGAAAATAGGTGATAATTGAAGGGGGAGGGGAAAGGGAGGAAGGAGGGGATGTGGAGGAGTGATACGAGGTATAGGGAAACAAAAAATTGCTTAGTGCTACTGGGGTTGTTTAAATGTTTTTTTAAGGCCTCCCTCTTAAGAGCTTTGCCGCCGTCGCCCAGTAAAACCTCTTAAGAGCTTTACAGCCGTTTACGGGTTAAGAGGCGACTTAATTCAAGTGTTCAAAATCATCAAAGGCATCGACAATATGAACTGTAGTAAGTAGGCTACTTCACTATCGACCAATCTAACTACACGCGGGGAAACGGTTTCAAAATTATTGGTAAATCTTTTAACTCCCACGCATCTAAGAATTTCTTCTTCAATCGAGTTGTCAACTTGTGGAATGGGCTTCCCCGAGACGTTATAGACTGTAGCACCGATGATTCTTTTAAACTTCGCCTAGACATATATCTTGCATCAAACCCGCGACTGACTGCGTTTGTAAATGAATTACTTTATTTTATTCCCCCCTCAAATTCATCAAGGATTATTGCGTATAAATATTACTAAGACGTTACTCTCTCTTTCCCAGATATACGAAAGATCACTTATAACTGTATTAAGTTACTAACCCATCTGTTCCCTACTAACTTCCTAATCCTGCCACGGACATTAGTTCCAGGGCAGTAGTTCCCTTTCCATTTTTCCCTTATCACTCTAAACCACTGTTTGGACACTTGATCCTCAGTGTTTTGGAGGATGATTGCTAATGATAGATTAAAATCCTCACAAAATGACGAAGAACGGGTGAAATTTGTAGAGCTACGACGCAAAGCCAAAAAGTTAATTAAGCAAAGTAAAAAGACCCTAGAGTTACATATTGCGAATCAAAGTAAAACAAACCCGAAAGAATTCTATAGTTATATCAGAAAGAAAAAAGTAGTTACTTCAACTGTTGGACCGTTAGTCGATGAAAATGGAGAATACACCAAAGACGAAGTACAAATGAGTAATGCCCTCAATACCTTCTTTGCATCAGTTTTTACAACAGAAGACCTCAGTGATATCCCTACACCATCGCCGATTCAGATTGATAATTCAGATGTTCTAAGCAATATCACCGTTACAGAGAGAGAAGTATTGAATTGTTTAGATAAACTCAAGGTAAATAAAACGCCTGGACCTGATACAATCTCGCCTAGAGTTCTAAAGGAAGCTAAGGATGAGCTCTCCAAACCACTGACATTACTATTCAATAAATCCTTGCAGTCTGGAACTATGCCTGATCAGTGGAAGATAGCCAACGTAACACCGATATTCAAAAAAGGCAGCAAATCCCTACCCAGTAACTATCGTCCAATTAGCTTAACCTCAATTGTATGTAAAATGCTAGAAACGGTCATAAGAGACAAACTCGTAAATCACTTAGAGGAAAATAACATACTTAAAGATACTCAACACGGCTTTCGTAAAAAACGTTCCTGTTTAACAAACCTCTTAGACTTCTTCCACGATATCCTCAACCTCTACGATGAGAGTAAAGCTGTAGATATTATATACCTTGATTTTCAAAAGGCCTTTGACAAAGTTCCCCACAAACGTTTACTGATAAAACTAAAAGCGCATGGAATACAAGACGGTGTGTTAAATGGATAGAAAATTGGCTCAGCGACAGAAAGCAAAGAGTAGTCATAAACGGTAAGGCATCTAAATGGACCAATGTAACTAGCGGGGTACCCCAGGGATCGGTACTAGGACCAATTCTCTTTCTAATTTACATCAACGACATAGATGAGGGTCTCACCTGTACAATCTCAAAATTTGCTGACGATACAAAAATTGCAAATAGCATACTCTCAAAAGAGCAAGTTGACGACATGCAACACAATCTAGATAAATTGTCACATTGGGCCCAAATTTGGCAAATGAGTTTCAATGCGGATAAATGTAAAGTACTACATATCGGATACCTAAATGAGAAAGCAAACTATTCGATGAATGGCACTCAGCTTAAGAATGTAAACAGAGAAACCGATCTGGGAGTAACAATATCGAGTAACCTAAAACCAAGTCAACAATGTTCAGAAGTTGTTAAGAAAGCAAACAAAATAATTGGCTTTATAATAATAATAATAATAAGCATGTTACTTATTTCTCATAAGCGCCAATTTTTCCGAAGAATTCACTAGCGCTCGAAAAGAGAAAGAAAAAAGAAAAAAAATCAATGCATCAAAAGAAGGCTTATATACAACACACATTTAACAATCACTAGCAGTGGCAAAATAGCCTAAACTCTATAGCCATCTGTCATGACACCTCTCTCAAGATCATAGCTTCTCTCAAAGAGAAAAGTCTTAAGTTGTCTCTTGAAGCATTCAACAGAACTCAGTTGTCTCATGGACAGCGGCAACCTGTTATACAACCTCGGAGACATGTAGGAGAATGACCTCTCAAAGAAAGAAGACTGCTGGAAAGCCCTTGGTTCATCAAGACGAAAAGGGTCATTGTCATGACGCACAACTACACCATGGTGTGCCGGTGGGCGCCTGAGCAGCTCCGCAAGGTACCTAGGCTCACCAAATTTGAGAACCTTAAAAGTCACCAAACACAACTTAAATTCTATTCTTGCTCTTACTGGCAGCCAGTGCAGTTCTATGTGAAGAGATGTGGTAGGAGTTCTAGGTGGAACACCAAAAATTAGTCTTGCGGCCCTGTTAAGAACAGACTGAACTTTCTTCAAAATATAATTTGGAAGACCCACCAACAGGGCATTGCAATAATCAACACGAGAGAAGACCAATGAGTGAACCAACGTCAGGAGGCAACGTCTGGTTATAAACGGCTTCACCAAATAGAGATTTCTGATGTGCAAGTAACAACTTTTAACTATCTGGTTTACATGCTCTTTGAAATCTAATCGGGAGTTCACATATACACCCAGATTTCGAACAGAGTTGGCCGGTCGCAGCTGAGATCCACCCACATTGATGGAGAGGGCACCTACTATATCATCAGCTCTTCTATTTCCACGGATGATGAGAATATCAGTTTTACCATCATTTAGTTTAAGTTTTCTCGCTCTCATCCACTTCTTGATATCAGACATCAACAATTCCATCTTACTCCGTATATCAACTATATTTGTGATTCTCACATAAATCTGGGTGTCATCTGCATAAAAGTGAAAGGTGACATTATGTGCACGAAGCAGAAGAGACAAACTGCTAATATAAATTATAAATAGGATAGGACCTAAAACTGATCCCTGCGGAACACCATACTGCAGGGGTGTCGAGTCCGAGACCACTTGATTTACCATCACACTCTGGGATCTACCTGACAAGTACGACCCAAGAAGCAAGAGAGCGGAGTCACGCACACCGCAATCATAAAGATCACTCAATAACAACTCGTGATCCACTGTGTCAAAAGCCGCAGAGAGATCAAGCAAGACCAATAGTGAGGCCACACCATTGCAAATGTTCTCAACTAGATCATTATGTACTCTAATCAATGCTGTTTCAGTTGAATGATGCTGTCGGTAAGCAGACAGAAAAATTGGGATAGTTTCATTCTGCTGAAGTAGTGGTTGTAATTGGTCAAGTATTGCACGCTCTAATATCTTTGATATGAAGGACAGGTTGGAGACAGGACGATAGTTCAACATGTTCTCAACATCAAGTCTAGGCTTCTTTAGAGTAGGCCGGAGTAGTGCATGCTTTTCAGAATGTGGGAAGCTACCTTCAGAGAAGCACTTATTAATTATTTTGGAAATAAACTCAACTGTGTGATCATAGACTCTTGGTAGCTTGGAAACATTTATGGGATCCAACGGGCAAAATGTTTTATTGAGGTTTCTTATGTAGGACGAGATCATGACCACCTCTACTGAGTGAAAGGATGAGAGGACATTATTAGGAATGTGTCGGGGTTGGAGTACAACTGAAAGTTCTTCACCAACAGAAGCATCATCCAGTTCCTGTCTTATGCGAGTTATCTTGCCAGCAAAAAATGCCACAAAGTTGGCAGCCAACTCAGCATCGGGTACAGAAGGTCTTAAGCCGACTCTTGTTTTTCCAAGTAAACTGTTTACAATTGGCAGATCATTTGAGCATAAATCCAAAGACGTAATCCTAACCCTTTACAATTCCTTAGTCCGCCCTCTTCTGGAATACTGCGTTCAATGCTGGTGCCCTTATTACCAAAAAGACATAAACAAGCTAGAACGAGTTCAATGTAGAGTTACCAAAATGATACCTAGCCTAAAGAACAAACCATACGAAGAGCGTCTTAGAGAATTAAATCTATTTCCTTTAACCCAGCGCAGATTAAGAGGTGACTTAATTCAAGTGTTCAAAATCATCAAAGGCATCGACAATATGAAATGTAGTAAGTACTTCACTATCGACCAATCTAATTACACGCGGGGAACGGTTGCAAAATTATTGGTAAATCTTTTAACTCACACGAATCTAAGAATTTCTTCTTCAATCGTGTTGTCAACTTGTGGAATGGGCTTCCCCGAGACGTTATAGACTGCAGCACCGTTGATTCATTTAAATTCCGCCTAGACAAATATCTCGCATCAAACCCGCGACTGACCGCGTTTGTAAATGAATAACTTTATTTTATCCTCCCCTCAGTTACTAACCCATATGTCCCCTACTAACTTCCTAGTCCTGTCACGTTAGTGGCAGGGCAGTAGTTCCCTTTCCAATGTTCCCTTACCCACTCTAAACCACTGGTTGGACACTTGATCCTCAGTGTTTTGGAGGACAAGCAGCCTAGAAGGGTCACTAGATCTGTTGTTGCTTGATTTCCTTTGTACTCCTTTGAGGACAAGCAGCCTAGAGGAGTCACTAGGCCTGTTGTTACTTGATTTCCTTTGTGCTTCTTTGAACCTACATTTGGGGGTAACTTGACAGAGTGGTTAGCCTTTTGGGATGTGTTTAGATCCACCGTACATGAATCCAATTTGGATTATGTCCGGAAATTCTATTACCTGAAAGGGCAACTGGAAGGAGAGGCCTTACATCTAATTGAGGGTTTCACAGTAGTAGGAGATATCTATAATGAGGCAGTACAATTATTGCTGTCAACATACGGGGATCGGGAACATTTTAAAGTGGCTCATGTCGTCGCCTTGTTGTTGTTGTTGTTGTTGTGTTAAGTTTGACAGAACCAAAACACAGGGTTGATGAGTTAACTAAATTTAGAGCGGTCATGGAATGCCACACTCGATCACTGGATACACTAGGGCTGACTTCATAAGAAATTATAGTTATTATACTAAGACAGATGCTTCCTTTGGCAATACTAGACAAGGTAAGTTCATTTGATCTGTGTGAGTTTAAAACCTCGCTCAGTAAAGAAATGAGTAATATGCAGTTAAACAATGGAAGATTGAGTGTGTCAGGAGGGGGTGGGAATGTCGAAATGAGGGGGACTGTAAGTATGACGGTGGGGACCCAGGGGGAAAAAGAGGGAACATACAAGAAACCTGTACAGACTTTATGTAAACTTCGTAATAACAACAAACATAAATGGAGTTTCTGTGTGAAATACCAAACAAATGAGTTAAAAATCGCACAAGCAAAAAGGTTAAAGCTATGTGTAGGTTGTCTGAGTAGAGAACATAGTAAGCAAGGACAATGTACTACCACATACTTAAGGCCCTGTCGTCACTGTAAAGGACATCACTTCGATAAGTTGTGTCCTACAGTTGACAAAGGCAAAGATGACAAACCAGAGGGTACTACAACTTTGACATTAGGTAATACAAAGGACACCACTATATTGCCCACCATTAAGATTCTTATGGAAGGTAGTGACAGAGACAAGGTTTGTCGGGTGCTTTTTGACCAGGGGTCTCAACGGTCCTTTATAAAGAGGTCCATGCTAATGGGGCTTAAGCACCGAATCGTAGGAGCTGAGACTCTTCCATTGCATAGCTTTACGGGGGTTACTGACAACCAAGACTACGAAATAGCGGAGGTTTCCTACTTTTACCGTAAACAATATAGGTTTGAGTCCCGAAGGGAAGAAGGAAAACCTAATATTAATTAGTGGCCCCTCCATCATTGACGATATGCCTATTAATAATAGATCTCGTTCAAACACCCATGGTCAGTCTGTTTGAAACACCCGCCGCAGGGGAAAGAGTACTAACATCATAAGTGCAACCCTAATTCTCTTATGGAATCGTTTTTATGATTGAGTACTCACTACGAAAAAACTTCGTAAAAAAATAAAAAATTAAAATTAACCTAAGAATTGTTATAATAGAGCATTCCAACTCGTGGATGTCTTTTGTGGATTCTATCCGAGACGCTGAATCAGGCAGCGCCATTCCTCCTTCCTTCCCCTGCGGCCGTCACGAGTAGAGGTGCCTAGCCCGTCCTCCGCTTTATTCGACATTCGTTCAACTCTAGTGAGTCTTTTGCTCATTTGTATCTAACTGAGGTGTTCTAGAATAGGTTTAGACTAGCTAGGACTGGCGGCCCCATTGGTACGTCCGCAGGGAAGTGTTAAAATAGGGTACTTGTGTGTAGGCGCCCAGTCGGTCCGCATTGGACACGCGTGCCATGTGTATTTGTTTTTGTCCTGCACTTAGCTGTGCTATAACCTAGTTATTTAGGAGGCTATATATCCGTGGAGCTATGTTACTAGCCATCTCTATGAGGTAGTAACATTTTGTGTTTGTTATAGCAAACGTTCTGGTCTAAGAGTTGCCCCACGTGGTGTAGAACTTTCCAGAATCCTAGTTTGCTCATTTTCCCCTCTGGCGTGGGGCGTTATGCGTTCGCTGCTGCTGTGTCATCATCGGAGGTGAGGGTATCGTATTCATCGTAATAATGACCTTGAGCCTCGTGGCCAGCCTCATTAGGGGTATTCTTAGTTGGCTAGGGGTATTATTTATGGTGACCGGTCAACTCAACCAGTAGACCATTTCAACCAGTAGCTCTCAACCAGTACCAAATCAACCAATACGGTTAGGTTAGGTTAGTACTATATTGTCGCAATGGTTTGGTTGATCTGGGTTAATTTGGCACTGGTTGAGAGCTACTGGTTGAAATGGTCTACTGGTTGAGTTGACATGGACCATTATTTTTTGTTTAATTAATACTGTGTGTTAGCCCTAAGAAGTGACCTTCGCTTTCATGTGGTGATATTATACATGTTGGCAAGTTGTCAGGAGACGTTCTGACTTATTTGGTGGGTTTTTTTGTTGGCTTGCTCGGACAAGTCGGTACCTTCAAAATTTGTTTTTTTCCTTCCGGCGATCTTTACCGGGTATTGATGCCAGAAGCTGCCTTGCAGGCGAGCAGGGAATATTCCAATAAACCCGGCGTGGTGTGGTGTACCACTAGGCTCCCGGCAGAAGTGCAGATTCCTAAGGGAGTTATTTCGGCCCGCCCATTGGTTTCCAGATTTTAAAACTTTCGGCCCATTAGTTTGGCGATTTTAAGACCTTTCGCTCTATTTCTTTGACAATATTATGACTTTTCGTATCCTTTAGGTGTCTATTTTTCCCTGGAGAGCGACAGCGAGCCTGTAATCTACCGAAAAAATGTACACATTTATCTTGAAGGAGGGTCTTTGGGGGGTGGGGGGGTTAAGCTTGATGGAGGTCTAGGGAGGAAACTAAAAACAAATATACATAATAAAAAGGCAAATAAAGGAGCAAATAAATAATACGATCCCCCCTCAATGCATTATGGTACAAGTGTAAAAGTATAATAAATATATTGATGCTTTGCAATTGTATTTACTAATCCTGGAACCAATAAGGGGACACTTCAAAATAAAATTAGGAAATGGAACTTAATGGTATATCCTGCACATTATCGGCAACTAATATATATACATATATATATATATATATATATATATATATATATATATATATATATCGAGCAATGCAATTAAGTTAGCTAATATAATATACCTCTCCTTTAAGAGTTAATGTTGGTACTGGTTTAATTGAATGAAGTTGAATTATCACGGATTGAGATTTACTGGTCGAAATGGTCTACCACCTACCAACACAGGCTGGCAAACTAAAAGACATCAATGTTCTTTCCAACCACCACCTTTGTGATGTCTTGTTTGACTACCAACAACTAAAGTTAGCGCCAGCGAACTTGACAATAATCTTGACCCCTAAATTTCTTGTAACTCAAAATGAATGAATGCAATCGGGCTGAAGTTTCTATCATGTGGGAAGAGTCCACCACGATATAGATGTGGATATTTACAGCCAGTTTGCTTAAGGTCTTTTTGAGTTTCAAAGAGGCATAGGATCAAGATAAGTTGTCAAGTTCGTTGGCGCTACCTTTATAACTCCTGTCATGGCCCCCTGGTATGAAGCCCCCTGTCTTCATCCATGTCACCCCCTCGGGCATCCTAGCTATTACCACCCTGTTACTCCGCCCTAGCCGCTTATGACACACCATCCAGTCTATAGTCCCCTCATAATTATCTATACTTCTACAGTACTTACATATTTGTGGACTGGTGCATCAGCAGTATGTCATTACATCCCAAATCCTGATCCTGTCCCCAATCACTTATCCCCATGCCCAACCCCCGCACATTATGCCGCCCGAGAGCAGCCCTCTGCGGGTCCCACTACGTAAACGTAGAATGTGGCTTACGTGGATCCTTCCTCACCAAGTAGGCTGAGGGTCTGGGAAGCCCACCAGGTGAAATAACGATAATTATTCAGAAAAGGCCCACCGCCTTATTATAAGTAATTTATTTGGGACAATGCAGGTCTATGGAATCCTTATACTGTACTCATGTATAATCCACTGTGGGAGAATAATTTTGATCACATTAATAAAACTACTGGAAAAAACACCAAATCCCATCACTCCCAGAGCTCCCTTGAACGTCCTTGCTGTTTACAAACGTTTTCATTATAGATAATTGATATTTGCCCCCTGCTGGCAACATAGATGTTGATTCCAATCCCCCCTCAACCCATCTTGTATCCCACGGTGGAATTATAACTAAAAGCATTAAAATGCTAATTTTTCAAAATCTGGAGGAAAAAACATGAAAAATAAGGGTGCGAGCCTTTTCTTTATAATTACCAAATTAATGGTCCATAGTTCCCATAATGCCCCTGAATGTGATTAAATGGTCAAAACAATACAAATCCTGTGACCTTGTACTATAAATACTTATTAACACTTGACCCTTACCTTTAATGACCCGGAAGGAAGTTCTACATCACCGTCGTCAGTAATCTACTGCAGAACTGGCCTATCCTCCGCTAGGGGGGATAACTAAAATGGGTTCCTAGCCGCTTACTCACTTCGGTATAATTCTAGCGGTGGCTCCAACTCGATTTGGATATCAAAATAATTCGTAACATCCAGGATCACTTATAGTAATATGGCTACAACTTCAGTCAAGCCGGGGTTCTTCATTAATTGCATATAGCCACTAGCGCTGCTAAATTGCACACATTCAAAAGTACAGTACTTTTCAACCGTACTGTCAATGATAGTGTACTACACAAATGTACAGTCATGAGACATAGTACCTGCACACCCATTTGAATCTTAGAAGTCAAGTTGTGCAGAATTTCGGTGTGTGTATCCTAGGTTCGAGTCCTTGGAGTACCACATGTATTAATTACTTTCATTGATTTCATTACTTAAAATTAATTGGCGAGTTGGTGAATACAAATATGAATTAGTTAGTTAACCCGGGAACTGCCGGGAGACTCTTAAGAGTTCCCCCGGCGGACTGTGGGAAGACTCTTAAGAGTAAGGGGAAAACAAAATCCATTTAAAACACCAAAAAAAAAAAAAAAAAAAAAAAAAAAAAATTGTTTTGCCCCTGGGCCATGCCAAATATCACTCTTCCACCTCCCCTCCTTCTCCACTTTCCTCCCCTCCTTCAGTTATCACCTATTTTCCCTGTTATTCCCTTATTCTGTGGTCTATTTTCGTGCTAACATTAGCGAGTTGGTAGCAGGGCGTTGTCATCACTGTTACCAAGCGTGGGAAAGAGCGAGAGAGAGACTATTGTGTAACAGTGTCTCTCCATCCAAGGGGAGGGGAGGAGGGCAGGGAGGTTGCCTCAGCCATACATTATGTAACTCCCGGCCTGTATCTCCGATTTTGACTATCCAAACACTGTTTCCACTTGTTTTATTGTTGTAACAGGTTAATACCTTTATAATCAACCTATAATAGGAGGCGGGTGCACAACCCCGAAAGGGGTTGAAATAGGGGAGCTATCCCCTCGCCAAAGGCGGCTTTCTAGGGCCTTTCCTAGCTGATGCTGAGAGGATTGGGTTCTAGTCATGTGGTGATGGGCTGGTCTATCAGAGTGAGAACTGAGCGATCTCTGCCATACCCATAGCTTACTCTGACTGTTCCTTTTCCTTATATATTCTCTAGATCTCAAGTGACGGCGCCTCTTCCGTGGATTGACCTCCCAATCTATCAAGATTGGAAGCGAAAGCGTCACATTTTTCCTTTGCCCCTCAACTTTCTCTTCATAATTGCTGAGGGGCACAGGGCCCTGGGTGGGGCTTTGGTTTCCCTGGCGTTTCCGCACCCTCCTCAGCTCCCCGCCATGGAGTGGCTTCGGTCACCCAGGCTTTATTGTGGTAAGCAGGGAGGGTTCTGTGGGGGCGCTCGGTTGTGGCCTTGGTTTTGCTCTGGGCTTCGCGGCTGTTCGGCCAGGCAGCTTGGGGAACAACAACAACAACCTATAATAGGCGCATATGGATAAGTATTAATGCTATTTATGGTAAAATAACGATGTTAGTGATGGGAACAGCTCAAATACGTCAGCACAGAAGTGTGGTGTCACATACCCCCCATGCGCACTTCTTAGGTTAAAATAGGACTTCAGAGGCTATCAACCCTTCTGGATTATTAAGCCAGCACACTGTAAGTCACGAATAGCATCAGGACTGGAACCATTTTTCGAGAACTCCAGTCCATTTGCCTCTGGTATCTAACAGAGCATTGGATTGTCTCGCTTGGGTTCAATACATATGCAAATGGGTGTACAGGTATTATGGTTCATGACTGTACTCAGTTACCGGTGTTACTCAACCGTCCAATCACAATTAACCCCTTCTGCACGATCACGTCATTTTTCACCATATTCCGATTAACATTAGACTATTTTCTTTAGTATACCATCTAACTCTACGACTCAAATGGGTAAATACGATCTCAATAAACCCTCTTAATAACATAGGTCCTTCTTAAACTGTATAAAATCATATAAATTTAGCCAGAATCAAAGGTAAAAAGGCGTCATATACCTCAGATGGTTAAAACTCCAACCGGCTCCACACAACACAGTGCTCCTTCCTCCACTGACAGAGCAACACTGAAGTATTTTTTTTTTTTTTTTTTTAAATAAGACTTTAAGAGGCTATCGACCCTAGAGGATCATTAAGCCCACGAAAAGTCAGGAAGTGTGCAAGACCGGAGCCCCCGAGCCCACCCAAGATTTATACACCCAGATATACTGGGAATATAAACTCTGGGGGTTGTCACGCTCGAGAAACCCCCCCCCCCTTCAATTATCACCTATTTTTTCCTATTATTCCCTTGTTTATCTGTTTATTATCACCCACCCGGTTTCAAGGTCGTGTTGGACGCATATAGAGATCGTGGCAAGAGAGACTTCAATTACAAAGAGCCAAGACTAGACCTGGATTAGAGCCTCTTACAAGAACCCCAGTCCCTTGAAGTAACTCGTACAGTCACGGCCAATAAATGTTATTCTCTGACCTCTTCTGTACTGGCGTCGTCTTTTTAACTTTATTCTGATTACTATTAAACTATTATATTCAGTTTTAAAACGGTCTCCAGCAATTAACAGGCTTCGGACCATCTCACTCAACCCTTTATACTACCACAGATCTTTCTTAAACTGCAAAACATCGTCTAAAACGGTCTCCAGCAATTAACAGGCTTCGAACCATCTCACTCAACCCTTTATACTACCACAGATCTTTCTTAAACTGCAAAACATCGTCTAAAACGGTCTCCAGCAATTAACAGGCTTCGAACCATCTCACTCAACCCTTTATACTACCACAGATCCTTCTTAAACTGCAAAACATCGTCTAAATATAGCTAGAATAAAATTAAAAAGACGTCGCGGGTACAGATAGGGTTGATATTCGAATCCATCCCGAACTGAATCGAACCTTCTCATCAATTTTAAGGGGAGGCAGACCGTTTTTCTCGACCCTCTTCTCCCTAATGTTTAGCCCCACTAGTTTTGAGATTATAAGACGTTCGGCCCATTAGTTTGGCGATATTAACACCTTTCGCCCCATTTCGTTGTTAATTTTAAGACCTTTCGTGCCATTTAGGTGTCGATTATTTCCTGTCGTGCGATAGCGAGCCTGCAATTTTAAGAGGAACCGGCCTTTGGCCGGGAAATTTGTCTACCGAAAAATGTACAAATTTATCTTGAAGGGGGGGGGGGTCTAGGGGTTGTTTTTCTAAGTTTGATGGAGGTCTAGGGAGGAAACTAAATAAATATATGAATAAATGAATTAATAAACCAAACAAACGGCCAGTCTCCCCTTAATCTCTTTTTGTACTGTACATTTCAAAAGTTCGTTTGTGGCGTTCGAGAGTTCCTACTAAGCTGGAATTAGTATTTTATAAGTGTACAGTCACGAGCCATAATACCTGCACACCCATTTTATAAGTTCGTTTGTGCCGTTCGAGAGTTCCTACTAAGCTGGAATTAGTATTTTATAAGTGTACAGTCACGAGCCATAATACCTGCACACCCATTTTATAAGTTCGTTTGTGCCGTTCGAGAGTTCCTACTAAGCTGGAATTAGTATTTTATAAGTGTACAGTCACGAGCCATAATACCTGCACACCCATTTTATAAGTTCGTTTGTGCCGTTCGAGAGTTCCTACTAAGCTGGAATTAGTATTTTATAAGTGTACAGTCACGAGCCATAATACCTGCACACCCATTTTATAAGTTCGTTTGTGCCGTTCGAGAGTTCCTACTAAGCTGGAATTAGTATTTTATAAGTGTACAGTCACGAGCCATAATACCTGCACACCCATTTTATAAGTTCGTTTGTGCCGTTCGAGAGTTCCTATTAAGCTGGAATTAGTATTTTATAAGTGTACAGTCACGAGCCATAATACCTGCACACCCATTTTATAAGTGTACAGTCACAAGCCATAATACCGGCACACCCATTTTATAAGTGTACAGTCACAAGCCATAATACCTGCACACCCATTTTATAAGTGTACAGTCACGAGCCATAATACCTGCACACCCATTTTATAAGTGTAGTCACGAGCCATAATACCTGCACACCCATTTTAATAAGTGTACAGTCACGAGCCATAATACCTGCACACCCATTTTTATAAGTGTACAGTCACGAGCCATAATACCTGCACACCCATTTTTATAAGTGTACAGTCACGAGCCATAATACCTGCACACACATTTTAATAAGTGTACAGTCATGAGCCATAATACCTGCACACCCATTTTTATAAGTGTACAGTCACGAGCCATAATTCCTGTACACCCATTTGTATATTTGAATCTTTAACCTCTCCGCGGCGCACAGGGGGTTTTCTACAGGGTAAGACTGTGCGCACCTATGATGATTTTGGGACCTATTGCAAATTTCGATAAAAAGTACATCATCGTGTAGGGAATGTTTGCGTGCATCGGCCCATATATATTTGACCCCCCCAAAAATGTCTGGGGGGGGGTGGGGGAACGGTCCGTAGTTGAAAAATGTGGAGCGAATGGCACCGCGCGGCTAGATTGTCATCGAGCGGCGAGATTTCCCTGCCGAATATTTACGCGCGCAGGGGATAGAAGGAGAGGGAGGAGGGGGTGGGTTACCGCGTATTATCACGTATATGTCCATTTTTGAGCCCTTTTAGGCTATGTAGAGTATGTATACGTATGTAGGCCACCCATATAACAATGAATATGCCTCATAGTGACCAAAAATTGCAATATATAAGGGAATTATAAGAGAATTTTTAGGCGGGAATGAAGATGTGTTGGAGGTTTGGCGGCAATTTATGAGCTGAGAGTGTGGTTTACGCCATACATATCACGTATATCTTGTACGTAGAGCACTGTCATGCTATAATACAGACTTGTACGTATGTATACGTGCCATATATCAAAATATATACCGCATATTGACCAATTCATGCGATATTTACGCACATTATCAATGAGTTTCTATGCGTGAACCAAGGTGTGAGTGAGTTGTGCTGGGAATGAAAGGGGGAGAGGGTGTGTTACGCCATAAATATCACGTAAATCTTGTATTTAGAGCACTGTCATGCTATAATAAAGACGTGTACGTATGTAGGCGTCCCATATAACAAGGAATATACCGCATATAGCCCAATTGATGCGATATTTACGCAAATTGTGAATGTGTTTCTAGCAGACGGAAGCCTGAAAGGGTGGGTTGGGGGTGGGAGGGAGGGAGGGAGGCATGCAGGGGTGCAGGGAGGGAGTGAGTGAGTCGTGAAGAGAAGGAAGGCAGGCAGATCTCTAGATAGATAACCAGCTGTGTGACAATTGTGAAGGCGCCCGAGGCGTATGGATGCTTGGGATTTTGAACCTTATGTCTTCCAGGTGTCTGGTGTTTGTTGCCACCAAGAGTTTTACAATAACATGAGTCAGGAATGGAGAGAGAGAGAGAGAGATAGATAGAAACTGAGACATGCGTATGTCGTACGTATAAATGGACTTCAGAATTGCATTTTTATGCAAGCAGACATTGCATTTTAGACACATGTGAAGTACCACAGAAACATGTAGGCCATTGACTGTCAATAAAGTACTATATTATAGACCACCAGCGACGGTGGTCAGTAAACACGTGCAGATTGCCTTTTGCGATAAAGGGCTAAATATAGAATGGTGTCTCCTTACACTTGCGAAAGGGTAGATTGCCACCAGAGAAATGTTTACTTATTTATTTCCAAGTAATATGCAATCTAAATGTATATTCGAGACCTACTGCAATTATTTGTATGACAGTCATGACTATGTATAATCCAATATACGCGCGTAGGCGAGACATAAGAAAGCTGGTTGAGCAATTTTCGACACCCACACAGTTATTATTCTTTTTTATTTACAATATTATACAATACAAATGTATTTGTGAAGAGTATTTTATCCATTATTGTATTTATACAAATTTTGTTCCCAGACAGAGCTGCTGTGGCTGGTGTAGCTGGGGCATAAAGGGAGCGGCAAGGGTCACCGCTTGACCGTGTGAAAATGAGTGGAGTCGCACTGAGAGGGGCAATTTTGCTGAATGTTTTGGCAATTTTGGACAGAATAAAGTTATATAATTACTAATTCTTGACAGAGACAAACTTTCATAAACCTTGGCATGATATAATTGATAATCCCATCAATTTACAAACGTAAATTGGTGGGATAATTCATTTTTTTTTGTATATTGTCATTTCGATTGTAGACACAAAGTTTTGAGTGATATTTGGTATGAGCTCCTGTGGCATGGTTGGTAAGGTCGCGGACTGGAAAACTCAAAGTGTGCTAGGGTTGTGTGATCGAATCCAGGAGGGGGTTATGGGGAAGGTTTTATATTGTCTAGAACATTTTTGATAAATTTTTTTTTTTTACAAGATCATGCCATTGTATTCAATAAATATGAAATATTCATAGAATATATCATATTGTAAGAATACAATGACATGACCTTGTGTTTTTTTTTTATTATTGTTTTTTTTTTTATTATCTTAGTAGGTTTGACAGGATTTGTTGAAACATATTTATTTTTGTACAATTCATTTGAGGTAAGAACATAATTATATACACATGACTTTGGCTAATAACAAACATATATATTGATATAATAAAAAAATAAGGCATATTACATGTAAATCTTTGAAACTTATAAACTAAATAATGAAACATACAATTATATAATGTAAAAGCTATATCACAGGGACATCTTTGGAACTTATACATTATATAATATATATGTTACATTATGAGGTAGTGTGATCAATTAGGTCAGGTCAGGTAAGGTAGGGCGCGAGTCCAGGACAGGGCTGGGCAGGGGGCGAGTCCAGGGCAGGGCACGGGGCGAGTCCAGGGCAGGGCAGGGCAGGGCAGGGCAGGGCAGGGCAGGGCGACACTCAATAATTTTTGAAGGTGTGGTAGTCCCTGAAGCAGTCACCCAGGCAGAGTGGAACTTTGCACTCTGCGCACATTGAGGTGACTCTTTTTGTGACATGGGGTTTCCTGACACTGGAGCTGCAGACAGTGCACTGCGCCTGCCTGTGACGAGTGCCAAGCAGCTCAGTGTTGATGGGGTAGTGTCTTTCGACACCCAGCTGGATACAGTCAGGAACGTGATCCCCACGCCATGCCGTACGTCTGTGAGTGGTGGTGCCATACTTCTCCAGGAGTTGGTATGAGACGTTGTACACGAACTCCCGGAATTTAAGTTTCTGGTTTGGGGCCATATTCTTTTTGACCAACCACAAGTTGTAGGCGTTCAGCATCGTTATGTCAACAAGGTGGAGGAAGAGCTTGTGATACCACTTCACAGTCTTCCTCAGACACTCAACGCCTGACAACTGACAGTCAGACTTGTCCACCATGCGCATGTTTTTGGTGTAGTCCACTACCATGTCGGGCTTGTAGATGGTCTTCCTGGTTCGGTAGTGGATTTTGCCAGAATCCATCTGGGCACCTGTGTGGACGGTGGAAAGCAGGTGGACGTCTCGCTTATCCTTCCACTTCAGGGCTATCACTTTCCCACACTTCTCGAGCTGCTTGAATTTCTGCCCCTTTCGTCGCTTTCTTCGCACATGCCTCTCGCGGTGTTCCTGGGCCAGGTCGTCTTCTGAAGGTGTGTCACTGGAGGAGGCATCTGTGAGAGGAATGACATCACCTGTGAATTTTGGCATAAACTTTCTTGTCTTTCTGACAGTCCCACATGACCCCGTTTGGTTGTCATGAAGAAACTGGCAGAGAGCAGGAGAAGTATACCAGTTGTCAGTGTAGATGATGTGGCCTTTGCCCAGGTTAGGTGCCAACATTTTCCTGACGATGGCACCTGACATGCCCATGGGGTCATTGGCAGCGGCTTTCGGTATGTCAATGTCAGTGCCTGTGTACACGATCATGTCAAGCACTATTCCAGTTTCGCAGTCACACAAAACGAAGAGCTTGATTCCGAACCTATGCCTTTTCAAGGGGATATACTGTTTGAAAACAAGACGTCCTTTGAAGAGCACGAGCGACTCATCAATCACCAAATTGAGGAAGGGGTAAAAGTATTTCCTATACCTCTCCAACAACATGGTGAACACATTCCGAACTTTCCATATCCTGTCAATCCTGTTAGGATTTTCGTTGTCTGCAAAGTGCATAAATCTTAGCAGCAACAAAAATTTGTCACGAGTCATGAACTTATTGAAAGTTGGGGTGGCGATGAGAGGGTCGTGCTTCCAATAGTGTTGCAACACATGCTTCTTGATCAGAGGCATGAGGAACAACAAGGCAAAGAACGTCATAAATTCTTCCACAGTCGTATCCACCCAGCCTCGTATTCTCGCTTTTGGAGAAAGGACGTCCAATCTGCCAAACGCCCACCTGTAGTAGGCGTTTGTTTGGGCAACGATGTACGTCATTACCTCCATATCGAAAAAAGCGAGGAAGAAGTCGCTTTCGTTCGCTTGATCGTCACAGGGCCAGTCGTCAGTTGTTCCTGACGTCCCAGGATTGAACTGGGGCACGTCAGGTACAAATTTACCCCATCAGACCAATCGAACGAAGGCAAGCCAGGGATCGGAATGTCGTCTGCGTCTGCTTCATCGTCTGAAATATCGCTTCCATGGTCGCGATACAGCACTTCATCATCATCACCCTCCTCTTCACTAGACAGACGATGACCTTCCTCATTTTCGTCACCGACGTCTGACTCACTCCCACTGTCCACTCCCAAATCCCCCCACCCTTGGTCCCGTGCTAGGGCTTCGTCGTCAAAACCTGGGCTGCCAATGTCCTGCGAATCACCATCAAACAGCAGGGCGGCATATTTTGATGGTGTCAGAGTTTTCCGGGTCACTTTTGCACGCGAGGGTGTCTTATGGACAGGGACAGCAGAGGTGGCGGCAGGGGCGGCGGCAGAGGCGGCGGCAGGGGCGGCGGCAGGGGCAGCAGTGGTGCGTGGCCTTGATGGCAAGATGATGGTGGTGCCTGTCGCCCTTCTCTCTGTTCCTTGGGCAGGGGCAACAGGGGCAGCAGTTGCTTTCCCTCTCCCTTTCCCCTTCCCCTTCCCCTTCCCTGTTCCTTGGGCAGGGGCGGCAGGGGCAGCAGGGGCGGCAGCGGCAGCCGGGCCAGGGGCGGCGGCGGCAGCCGGGCCAGGGGCGGCGGCTGGTGGTGGTGGTAGGGGCACTGTGGCTGGCGTACGGGATCTTTTCCCTACGCCCGTGCCTTTAATTTTTCCTGCCCCCGCAGGTTTTGCAGCCCTAGGGCGGCCTCCTGCGTCGCTGGTACCGGTGGCAGGGGTGGCAGGGGTGGCAGTGGTGGTAGTGGTTGTTGCAGTGGCCTGGGTCGTGGTGGCAGTGTCCCGAAAGACCAATGACCTCTGTGCCATTGCCCTGCTTGCACGTGTTTTTTGTGCTTTGGGTGCTGGTGTTTCGTCCTCAGAGCTGTAGGGCGTGTCGTACTGGTAGCTAGGGTCTTTGGCAGCCACCGTCTGCCTTCCACGGCGGCTAACACCACCAGAAGGAGGGCTGGTTGTGTCATCAGGGAGCGAGCGTGAGGGACGTGTGGGCTCCATGACTAGTGTGTGGTTACTGGCGCGGTGGTGCTTGCACGAGTGCGGGGCGAGCGTTTGGCGGGGTGGTATCGAGAGTTGACATGTAGTACTATATCCACACCAATTTTCAGCCGCCTGACTATTAACGCGCGGTTTTGGTACGCGTTCAAAAGCTCTGCTCTTAAGAGTCTCCCCGCAGTGCGCCGGGGGAACTCTTATGAGTCTCCCCGCAGCTCCCGGGTTAAAGCCAAGTTGACGTGAAGCCTCTGGAATATAACGGAACATTGGATTGTCTCGCTTGGGTTCAATACAGATTCAAATGGGTGTGCAAGTGATAGTAGTAGTGATGATGGTGACAGGTGTAGTGATAATGGTGGTTATTAGTAGTGATGTGGTGGTGATTGTGGTAGTGATAATAGTAGAGGATAGTGATAGTATTGAGGGTGATGACAGTAGTAGTGATAATGGAGATAGTAGTAGTGATGGGAGAGACGTATCCTGACCAGGATTCGAACCCACTCACTCCAGGTATATTTGGGAGTCGGGCACCGTTACCGGACCGGCCACCAACACCAGGATACCCCAGCACCAACTCCAACCGACTTCTGGAATGGAGAGTGGAAGAAAGGGAGCTGCCTGGTCGCAGTGGAGCCCCAGCTCAACTGTGTCACTAACGGACGGAATACAACTAAGTATAATAAGTATAACCGTAACCACACGGCCATGAGCGGATATAAGGAAAGCAACCTTAGAAATATAGGCTACCTGGAGTGAGTGGGTTCGAATCCTGGTCAGGATACCTCTCTCCCAACCAGTCGTACATTATCATTAGATATAGTAGTGATGATGGTGACAGTACTAGTGATAATGGTTACAGTATTATTGATGATGGTGATGGTAGTAGTGTAGTGATAATGGTGATAGCAGTAGTGATGATGGTGACAGTACTAGTGATAATGGTTACAGTATTATTGATGATGGTGATGGTAGTAGTGTAGTGATGATGGTGATAACAGTAGTGATGATGGTGACAGTACTAGTGATAATGGTTACAGTATTATTGATGATGGTGATGGTAGTAGTGTAGTGATGATGGTGATAGCAGTAGTGATGATGGTGTCACCGAGTGTGTTGCCCGATGATGTAAACAAAGCCGCATCCCCTCTCGTGCTCATTGACGAAGAGGTAGATGATGTTGTGGAAGATGATGATGAAGAAGGTGGGAAGATGCAGAAGAGGAGCCACACAAGCACTATTACCAGCAACTTTTGATCTGCAACTTACTTCTGGTAACATTTTGAGATTATTTTGCACTGGTAAAGGCAAAATAATTTCAAAAGTATATACCAGATCAGAATTGTAAACAAATAGTTAAAGGAAAAAGCACTTGTAGTATCCCACCTTAACCAATCTTCTGGAACAAAGATTGAAGATCATGCTACAGGAGAGCAGTCCTCGTCAAATTTCTCTATGTGAACATTAGAGAACCTTTTGCAGTTACTCCAACATCTGATTAACCACCTAACAGTCACTGTCCACTCCACCCTGGTCCAGTGTTTGAATGTCCCTGTGGGAGTATAACAGCCTCAATGTGGCACCTTACATCCTCTCCAGAATTACAGAAAAAAAAAGTTAAAGGAAAAAGCGTTCGTGTAATCCCACCTCAATCCACCTCCGGCTCAAAGCTCACAGATCACTACCTGAGAGGAGCCCTTGTTGGACCTCTTAACACGAATATAAAAAATCTCACGCAGGGCCTCCAACATCTGCTCAACTTACGTCAAGTCACTGGCTGCTCCCATCTTCGTCCATTTCGCTGGCATAACCAAAGTCAATAAGTCGAACATAGTGGTTGCCTGGCTTGCCACACACCATAACATTCTTAATAACGGAATGTATGGGCTTTGTACGATGTTGCCAATGTAGTGGCTTCCGCTAGATCCAGCGAATCACGTCCATCACTTCCATCTAGCGACATCAATATGTGATGAATTCTAGTGATATTAAAGTTATTTTCCATATTTTAAGGAATTGTAGAGATTTTTCGATTGCTAAAGATTATTCTAGATACTTCAACATATTTGTTCTTGTGACATACAAGTTTTAGTGTCTGGTGACTATCTAGCGACTTTTCAATTCTATTTTAGTATACATTTGTGCTTTAGTTTATCTTGCATTGTTTTCTAAATTTGCCCTCTTTCTCCAGAAGACTTCATACATCGTATAGTGTAAGCAGTAATGCTGGACATTGAGAATACTGTATGTAAATATGTCTCGGATATCACAGATAATTTTTGACATTTTCTGCCAAAATCCCAATGGCTAATCAGTGGTGGTAACGAAAAACGCAGCTTAACATAAGATCTTCCGTTGTCATATCACCAGAGGCCGGATACTCAAAACTATTTAGGACATCCTATCTCGTCCTATCTCACTTAGGGCGCCCTAACTGCTCCAGTACGCTTAAGACGGCATACTCAAAACAGTTAAGACGGCATATTCAGAAGCTGTGGGCAGCCATTTTCTGAAAAGTTAGGATGTTCTGACTTAGGGTAGGTCGGGGGCTACTCTAACTCGACTTAGGACACACAACAGCGGAAAATTAGTTGATAGTAGGAGCCGTTATTTAGGGTGTACCTCCAAACATTGGCCGAGCCTCGGTGTGGATTAAATATGGCCGGCCTCAAAGTGACTCTAGCCCATTTTAATCGTCATTTAAGGAAGCTATGGAAATAACTGGTGTAATTAATGGTTTCAACGTGACATTTTGTAATGGAACTAGTGGTCTTATACCGTTTTGGTAGCTTTTTAAGACACGAGATAAGTTGTCCTAACCTGTTCATATCTTAGGGAGCCCTAAGTCAGTTAGTAAGTCCTAAGTGCCCCAAGTTAGGACAGTTTTGAGTCAGTTATCCGGCCCCAGGTCTACATTTTGCTAGTCTTGATTTTAAACATAATGTTTTTCACATGGACACCTTCCATCCTCCACTTCTAAGTTGTTCCAAGTAACATATTTAGGCCAGGGGTGGATCAAATACAATTGTATTTGTATTTGAATTGTATTGAAATGCGATTTTCACTGTATTTGTATTTGCAATTGTATTTTGGCACCTAGAAGAAAATTATTTTGTATTTGTAATTGTATTTTGGCACCTAGAAGAAAATTATTTTGTATTTGTAATTGTATTTTGGCACCTAGAAGAAAAGTATTTTGTATTTGTATTTGTATTTCAACACTTGTTAGTTTTACAGGCAGTAGGCTAGTTTAAGGCTACTGCCTTTTGCCTTTTCCATAAACAAAGGAAATTTGTATATGTTTTATTGCTACTTACAGACAATTTGTGAGGACGACAACACGTACACATTTTTTTTTATATAATTTTGTTATTTATATTACTGGTATTGTTATCTGCAAGCAGTAACGTTGAATATTCTGAATCTGCTGTGCATCTTTTCCCGCTTGTTTTGAATTGAAATCCCGCGCAACCTTTCCGTCAACGCTTGGTCCGACTCGCTGAGTTAGATCACAGGCTCAGATCGAGCGGCAACGAAAAGTATTTATATTTGTATTTTTACATCTTAATTTCAGAAGTATTTGTATTTATATTTGCATTTTTGCACTAAGAATTAAATGTATTTGTATTTGACCTATAAAAAATCAGTATTTGATCCACCCCTGATTTAGGCTATAATGATTATTATTAGGATAGCATACCTAAACTTGTATTCTGAAGACATTTTCCCCATGTGTTTGGGGTGCTGAACTAATCCGCACGCATGGCCGCCAGTACTGAGACAAGTGGTGGCAGGAGAGTAGCGAGCGTATGACTCCTCCAGACCACCGCGGCGAACCTACTGACACGAATCCCACCTCCTCCCTCCCTCTCTCACTCGCTATATACGGAATTGTATGGGGAAAGTGCCTAATTACATGCTTTTTGCACTCGCGTTGCACGGTTGTTGCAAGAAAACTAGCCATCATAAAAGGATCGTTATGGTGTCATTCGAAAGCTCTGTTTATGCCCTTTCAGGGATAGATACTTTTTTTACGTTCTGTGTCTTATTTAGGCATGAAAATGATCACGTAAACAGCCCTATTTTGGCTAAAAACACCCCGCTGGGCGGTACATATAAATAAACCGCCTAGGCCGCTAATAAGGTGTTAAAGACGGTGGAAAAAGCTTTGATCGGCTCGCACCCTCTACACAAGCTGGCCAGAGTCAAACTGACAGCTTATATCCCGGGCCACCTGTTTTCCAAATCATGGCATCACCTGATTGGTCGATAGACATCACGTGTCCGTGAACTCGAGTACTCTAGGCATGAATTAGGTAGGGTGATTACTTTGGCCACGACGCCACCAGTATAGTTCATTGCATTCGCCACCAGATGTCTCAGTTGTTGACTGACAATCACGCAAAAGAGGTCTCCCAGAAGAAGACTAAAAAGGAGAAGTGTAAACAAACCCTTAAAACGTAAATATCCATATAATATGTATTATGTTAGTTTCCTGGGAATGACATCTACATCAAAAATTTGGAGAAAAATCGCTTAATCACATGCTATTGAGCTTAATTTTTTACCAATATTGTAGCGCCTCCTGTATATTGACCGACATTTTATAGCGGATGTCAAGATCATTTTAACCCATACAATGCAGCTCCTCTAGCGACCCATAATTGTCTTTTGCTTTTATGAGTGAATGTGTTGGTGACTGTGGTAGTGGGGTATGAAAGAGTGATTGATGTAAAAATGTTATGGGGTAAACTAAATTATAATTGTATATTAGAGATATAATATGAATATAATAGTATAAAATTATTATTATATTTTCCTGATCCCACTATTGATTAAGAGAAGGTGTAATATTATTAAGTAATTATGGAGTGCTTATTCTTTAGTGCTTACCTTACTTTGAAATCACGGTACTTATGTTAAATAAAGTGATGGATTTAGTATGTTTACAGGAGCTCTGGTGGAAGTAAAATCGTTTATTTAAATCTCGGAGCTGCTGGCCATAGTGTGCTTTAGTGAGCCCTACTAGGTGGGTTCACTTTCTCTCTCGAGTAGTTCGAACTGTGATCTTTAACCATGAGTGATGTAGCCGACATACTCAAGGAGGCTAAGGTATTGGGTGTGAATGGTGAAGAGGCACTGCTCAATTTGATTACGCTTGCGAATGAGAGAGATGAAAGAGCAGCTGAGAAAAAAGAGGAGAGAGATGAAAGAGAGCGACAAATAAAGGAGAGAGAAAGTTAGGAGAGAGAGAAAGTGCGTGCCCATGAACTTGCCCTTGCTCAACTTAAAGCTCAGTCACCAAGTGTTGGGGACCGTGACTGCAACCCCTCTCGAACTGCAGGAGAGTCGGGTAAAGCTCGTATCCCTCCCTTCTCTGACGGAGATGATATAGATTCCTATTTGCTTAGATTTGAAAAAGTAGCTAAGTTTTATGGTTGGAAGGAGGAAGACTACCCGCTGCACTTTGGAACTCTACTGAGGGGTAAGGCACTCAAAGTTTATGTAGGCTTACCCCCTGACATCTCTGACGAATATGAGGCTTTGAAGAAAGCCCTACTTCAGGCATTTCAGGTTGATTCTAATGCTTACCGTAAGATGTTCAGAGGTATGAAGGTGCAAGGTAATGAGCCTTTTGTACATTTTTTAGCCAGACTTGAACAAGTGTTTGGAAGGTGGCTGGTGTTATCTGATGTAGGTAAGTCTTATGAAGGTTTGTATGCTTTTGTAATTAGAGAAAAGTTTTTAGCAAGTTGTACTCCAGACTTGAGAGTATTCCTCAATGAACGTGGGGCTAAAACTAATACTGCTCTAGCCAAAGCTGCGGATTTGTACAGGAATGCTAATTTTTCACGTAAGGGCAACCCAAAGTCTTCTGCACCCAAGTTAGAGTAGAAGAGATCCAGTAAACCGTCAGAAAAAGCGGGGAAACCAGACGACACATACAACAAAACTTACACCCGTAAGTCACAAATTAAATGTCACATTTGTCGGGGTGACCATGTATAGGCACAGTGTCTTCAGTATAAGGATAGAGATTCTGGTAATGTGGCTAAAGTAAGTTTTGTTTTTGACTCTACAGAAAAACGTCCAGGTACTATAGTGGATCCTTGTGGCAAGATCGGAGACAAGAATGCCGAGGTTTGTCTGGATACCATGTGTGATACTGTGATTGTACACCCCAGATTCATTTCGGGTAAAGTCCCATCCAGTCCAAAGTGTACAGTGTATGATTTTCTGGGTGTGCCTCATGTTTCCTAAAATGGATATACAGTAGATATTGACTGTAGATTCTTTTCTGGAAAAGTTAATGCTGTTATTGCTCCTATCAGATGCACAGATGTACTGCTTGGAACAGTTCCTGGTGTTGCAAGCTTGCAGTACCGTCGTTCACTGTTGGAGAAAAGAAAGGTGTTGAGACAGATGTCAAGGTTTTTGCAGTAACAACCAGGGCTGGGACAAAGAAGGATGCAGGAGTTACACCTACACCATAATGATGCAGGTTTTCCAGTAGATACTAAATCTTTCCAGAAGGCCCAGGCTGACTGTGAAACGCTGAAGTCGCAGTGGCAGATGGCGGAATTACAAAAGGTTATCAGCCATAGAGGTAGGAAAGTGAAGTATGAACAAATCAATAGCCTGCTTTACATAATTTGCCTAGAGAGTAAAAATGCTGAAGAGATAGGTAACAATTAATTAGCAACTTGTTGTGCCTAAAGAATTTAGGAATAGGGTACTGAATTTAGCCCATGACGGTTTGCTAGCCGGACACTTCTCTCACCATAAGACTGCTGGTAAAATATAAAAAAAAAAAAAAAAAATTTTTGGCCAGGTGCAGGTGCTGATATTGAGAAGTTTTGTCGGTCCTGTGAGGTGTGCCAAAAATTAACTCACATGGGTAGAGTTAAACCTGCACCCCTATCTAAAATGCCAGTGGTCTCTGAACCCTTTTCTAAAGTAGCCATTGATATTGTAGGTCCAGTGGTGCCCAGGTCAAAATGTGGAAACAAATATGCTCTTACCCTGATTGACCGTGCAACAAGGTTCCCTGAGGCTGTTCCCCTTAAGAATATAGATACTATCACTGTTGCAGAGAGCCTTGTGGAGATCTTTTCCAGGGTGGGGATTCCAAAGGAAATCTTGTCTGATAATGGTAGCCAATTAAAGTCTGATCTAATGTCCGAGAATATCAAGTTACTTTCCGTTAAGGCAGTTCACTCTAGTCCCTATCATGCTCAGAGTAATGGATGTATTGAGAGGCTTAACGGTACTTTTAATAACATGCTAAAGAAAACTTGTGCTGAACATCCTGAGGACTGGGATCGGTATATTCCAGCGGTTCTTTTCGCTTCCAGGGATCTACCAAATGACTCGCAAATTTTCACCATTTGAGCTGTTGTATGGTAGGATTGTGAGAGGACCCTTAACTATCCTCCATGAACTTTGGGCCAATGAACAGCTTGAAGAGCTTAGAAGTTCTTATCAGCATGTCCTTGATCTCAGAGACAAGTTGGAGAAGTCGGCAGAGTTAGCAGTCCAGCATTCTGAAGCTAGCAGTGAACAGTATAAAGGATACTTTGACAGGAAGATCCAGCCGAGGAAGTTGTCTGTTGGGGACGAGGTGTTGCTGTTACTACCGACCAACAACAAGCTTTTCATGCAGTGGAAGGGACCGTATAAGGTATTACAGGTAAAGAATCGAATGGACTACATAATTGATGTGCGAGGTAAACTTAAGTTGTACCATATTAACATGCTTAAGAAATTTTACAGGCGACAGAACGATGGTGATCGGAATGCTGCGGTATCACAACCTGACCATTCCTCACCCGAGTTCTTTTGTAAAGCTGTAGGTACAGGTATCGTGGAGACAGAGGCTGTGGAGAACGGCGATGATGGTACTATTTCCCTTTGTAACTCTGACCAAATATCTTCTGTACACATCAACCCTGATCTTACTGATTCCCCAAAAGGCAGATCTTGAGGCACTGTTGGAGTTTCCAGATGTTGTAACGGACATTCCTGGTAGAACCGAGTCTGCTGGGCATCGTGTTAGACTGACTTCAGGTGTTCCTGTTCATAAGAAACCCTACCCAATGCCTAAACATTTACAGAAAGTGTTCGAGGGGGAGGTGCAACGGATGTTGGATCTGGGTGTCATAGAGCCTTCAGATTCTCCATACTGTTCTCCAGTAGTACTTGTAAAGAATAATGATTCATACAGGCTATGCATTGATTTTCGTGCTCTGAATGATGTAACTGTTTTTTTATGCCGAACCAATGCCTACCCGTGATGATTGCCTGTCTGAATTCATTGATTATAAATATATATCTGAGCTTGATATGAACAAAGGGTACTGGCAGATTTTTCTTAATCCAGATTCAATGATATGTACTGCATTCACTACGAACCAAGGACTAATGCAATTCACCCGCATACCCTTTGGGTTAAAAACGGCTTGTGCTACATTCATTAGGTTGATGAGGAAGGTAACTAAAGATCTTGCAACCACAACCTGTTACTTTGACAACTTAGTGATTCATAGTAAAGATTGGAGTTCTCATTGTAAACATCTAACAAATGTTCTTGTAAGACTGAGAGAGCATGGCTTAACGGTAGGTCCTAAAAAGTGTTTCCTGGGGTTCTCTACCATATACCTTGGTTACTCCCTTGGAGAAAATAAGTTGTCGCCTCTCGAGAACAGGGTTAAGCCTATTCAGGAACTTCCCTTATCTACAACCAAGTCACAGTTAAGGTCATTTATGGGTACTATGAATGTTTACAGGCAGTTTGTTCCTAACTTTGCTGAACTTGCTAGCCCCTTGACTGATATGCTAAGGAAGGGTTGTCCTACTAAGTTACAGTGGTCTTCTAACCTTGAGGAGAGGTTCCATTCATTGAAAAGAACTCTTTGCGATCAGCCTATTCTTAGACTTCCTAACTTGGAGAAGATCTTTTATCTCAGGACTGATGCTAGTAATGAAGGTCTTGGAGCCGCCCTTCTGCAGGAGGCCGACGGAGTGGTGATGCCGGTTTGCTATGCCAGCCATAAACTACTGGACAGGGAAAATAATTATTCAGGTATTGAGAAGGAATGTTTGGCTGTGGTCTGGGGCATAGAGTATTTCCGTAAGTATTTGTATGGCACAAAGTTCATCTTGCAAACGCACCATCAGCCACTGACCTACATTCGGAACATACAGAATACTAACAGCAGGTTGATGCATTAGGCACTAGCTCTTCAGTCATGTGCCTTCAGAATTAAGTATCAAGGGTAAGGACAATGTCATTGCTGACCTTCTTAGCAGGTCCTAGGTCGTAATCCACACTTAAAGGAATCTTCATATTACCCGACTAGGATCTATATTCGGGGAAATATAGTTTGTTAGGGGGTATTGTCAGAGATATTTGTGATTCGTAATTCTTTAGTAAGTGTGAATATATTCGGACGAGTAGATCCATATTTGGGTGTTAGAGCGAGCCTGTGTTTTGTTTGAGGGTTCATTGTTCAGAGTAGCTTCGGTACGTGTGAGAGCGGTACGAGTGAGCACGAGAGGGAGTTTCCTTTCTGAGTGTTTGGTGCTTCGAACTATGCTCATGAATTATCTTTTTATCCATAATGAGATAGTTGAAGCTTAATATTAACTTTCTTAATTTTGTTTGAACCCCCTGTTAGGTAGTCTCTCTACAGCACACTACAGTTCACAGCTCCTCCTTTACCTAGTGAGTGTTATAGTGTACAGTGGAGTACCGTGGAGTAAAGTGGTGTTAGTAATTTGCGAAGTTATTATGATAGTGAAGTTATAGTGCTTTATTAGATAATTTGTTATAGACTATTACTCTACAGCGTTTCTTTCATTACTGTAGGCAATGTGTGGTTGCTGCAGTGTGCTGCGTGGGCTATACCTTGTCCCAGAGCTTTCTTGTATAAGGCCGCTAGTTCAAGATATTCTGCACTTCGTCTGGTCTGAGCTGTAGACTTGGCTACTCCGGACTACCCAGCGAGTGGTGTAATCATCACCGCCACCGGTCCTGGTTCCCCTACATGGTTGCTGGCTGACAACTCGAGTGGTGACATCATGGTAGACTGGTGATGTGGTGGTTGTGGTTGAGGCCTGTGTGAAAGGCCTATGCCTGTATCCCCACTGGTTGAGGGCCTGTGTGAGGGGCTTACCTGTATCACCACTGGTTGGGGGCCTGTGTGAAGGGCCTACCTGTATCACCACTGGTTGGGGGCCTGTGTGAGAGGCCTACCTGTATCACCACTGGTTGGGGGCCTGTTTGAAGGGCCTACCTGTATCACCACTGGTTGGGGGCCTGTGTGAAGGGCTTAACTGTATCACCGCTGGTTAAAGGCCTGTGTGAGAGGCCTACCTGTATCACCACTGGTTGGGAGCCTGTGTGAAGGGCCTACCTGTATCACCACTGATTGGGGGTGTGTGTTAGGGGCCTACCTGTATCCCCACTGGTTGGGGGCCTGTGTGAAGGGCCTACCTGTATCACCGCTGGTTGAGGGCCTGTTGAGAGGCCTACCTGTATCACCACTGGTTGGGAGCCTGTGTGAAGGGCCTACCTGTATCACCACTGGTTGAGGGCCTGTGTGAGGGGCCTATCTGTATCACCACTGGTTGGTGGCCTGTATGAAGGGCCTACCTGTATCACCACTAGTTGAGGGCCTGTGTGAGGGGCCTACCTGTATCACCACTGGTTGAGGGCCTGTGTGAAGGGCCTACCTGTATCACCACTGGTTGAGGGCCTGTGTGAGGGGCCTACCTGTATCACCACTGGTTGAGGGCCTGTGTAAAGGGCCTACCTGTATCACTACTGGTTGAGGGCCTGTGTGAGGGGCCTACCTGTATCACCACTGGTTGGGGGCCTGTGTGAAGGGCCTACCTGTATCACCACTGGTTGAGGGCCTGTGTGAGGGGCCTACCTGTATCACCACTGGTTGAGAGCCTGTGTGAAGGGCCTACCTGTATCACCACTGGTTGGGGGCCTGTGTGAAGGGCCTACCTGTATCACCACTGGTTGGGGGCCTGTGTGAAGGGCCTACCTGTATCACCACTGGTTGGGGATTTGTGTGAGGGGCCTACCTGTATCGCCACTGGTTGAGGGCCTGTGTGAGGGGCCTACCTGTATCACCACTGGTTGAGGGCCTGTGTGAGGGGCCTACTTGTACCACCACTGGTCGGGGGATTGTGTGAAGGGCTTACCTGTATAAGCACTGGTTGAGGGCCTGTGTGAGGGGCCTACCTGTATCACCATTGGTTGAGGGCCTGTGTAAAGGTCCTACCTGTATCACCACTGGTTGAGGGCCTGTGTGAAGGGCCTACCTGTATCACCACTGGTTGAGGGCCTGTGTGAGGGGCCTACCTGTATCACCACTGGTTGAGGGCCTGTGTGAAGGGCCTACCTGTATCACCATTGGTTGAGGGCCTGTGTGAAGGGCCTGCCTGTATCACCACTGGTTGAAGGTTTGTGTGAAGGGCCTACCTGTATCACCATTGGTTGAGGGCCGGTGTGAAGGGCCTACCTGTGTCACTACTGGTTGAGGGCCTGTGCGAGGGGCCTGCCTGTATCAAGAGTGTGATGTTTGGATGTGGTCTGGGAACTAATCTTGTGACTGGTGTCGTAGTACTGGACTATAACTATTAGTGACTCCTAGCAAGATATTTTATAGCGGATGTCAAGATCATTTTAACCCATGCAATGCAGTTCCTCTAGTGACCCATAATTGTCTTATGCTTTTATGAGTGAATGTGTAGGTGACTGTGGTAGTGGGGTATGAAAGAGTGATTGATGTATAAATATGTAATGGGGTGACTAAATTATAATTGTATATTCGAGAAATAATATGAATATAATAGTATAAAATTACGATTACAATTTACTGATCCCACTATTGAGAAGGTGTAATATTATAAAGTAATTATTGAGTGCTTAGTCTTTATTGCTTATCTTACTTTGAAATCACGGTGCCTATTTTAAATGAGGTGATTTCACTTACATTGATAAGGATAAATTACTTAATTAAACTATCGGTTTTATATATATATATATATATATATATTGTGACGCATGTCGAGTATGAGCATGCTGTACAGAACGCCCAGTCAGGCCCCACTCTCGCTAGGATCGTCAGGGCAGGAACTTTGGCTGTAGTCTGTGTAGAGTTTCCTAACTCAGTTTATGTGAACCGTTGTACTATAAGTATTATCATTATGTATTTTGTTTTCTTCTAAGTCAACGAGTTCTATTTTATATCATTAGATATAAGTATTGTGTGTGGGACTTATATGTAATGATGAGAGGAGAGAGAGAGAGATATTACGTAACGGGGATCAGTGAGTGCGCCACGCGGGCCGGTAGGCCTAATTCCCTCCTCCCTCCTCCCTTCCTCCCTTTCAGCGCGTGGGAAGTTCTTTGTTGATCCCAGATTGAGAGAGAATATGACGTCATGATTGCCAGTGGGCGGTCCTTAAGTAGTTTGAGATATGCCGCTAGAGGGCCGAGTATAAAAAGAGAGGTTCTGGCCACCATTCTTCAGAACTCATCAGGCAAAGCGACCTCTCATATCCCTTGCAACTATCCATATTCTTCCGACTGATGTGAACTTTCTCTACTCTCTGAACAGCCTATCTTCTTCTCTTCTCGTCCCTGTTTAACCTCCATGACCCCTTTGGTGCAGATTTAGTCAGCCAAAGTATTATCGCTTGAGTTCTCACGAGATAAGTGCCTGTTAGATAGCCTATTTTTGGAAGGGTTAACTAGAATAGGATTGATTGATGTTTGTTGCACTCGTATATGCATTTCCCTGTGTGCGATTATTCATGTTCCTGTTTTCTGCTGGTTTAGGCAATGCTAGACTGGGATAGGGTTTCTGAGTTGTGATTTCCTATGAGTACTAGGTTGCGGTTGAACCAGTACAATTGCAACGGAGACGTGGAACGCCTAGGTGGTCTTTCTGACTGTGTTCCGTGGGAGTTTAGCACTGTGTTGCGAGTGAGGGCTTTTGCCTGTGCCACCCAACACTGTGCTATCTCATTTGCTTGACTTTGAGAGGATCGCCAGGAGAGAACCAGATACTAGTGATCTGGATCTCTCAAGAGAGCATCCCGTCAATTACCGTAATTTGGCCGCACAGTCTTAAGGACCTCGCTAGGCTACGAGCCGCTTGCTCAGCCATTGTCTCTTAACCTTAGATATCCCAGCTAGACTTTGCTCGACCAGCAGATACAGCATAGTATTGAAGCTTCTCCTTATGTATATTATTGTTTAAGCACTATTGATTTCATGTGTGGCACGCTTAGCTACTTTAATTAAAATGTAAAACTTGCAAACTAAACAAACCAAAATTGGGACAAGGACAATATAAAGTCAAATTAAATTATCAAAATCGCTATGTGGAAACAACGCTTACTAAAATGAAAATTATTAAATAAAAGAACACAATCCACCACATAGGGTGTACATTACTACATGAGCAAGTTAATCTGTTTCCCAAGCAAACTAATCGCACATATAACAACGCACTATCGTCACGTTAAAGGAAGTAGTCAAGTTTGGGTAGTCCGGACGTTCTGGCAAATTTGACTAAACTCTGCATGAATAAAGAAACTAAATGTTAAATGTCAAAATATTATTTAAAATCAAATTTGCAACATGACAAGACATTAACAATAGTACAAAATACAAATATTGATAAGATATCTATACTATTACAAAATAATATATAAAATACAGTACAGCACTCACTAACGATAGTGCTATCGGGTAGGTACCTGTAAGCATAGCATGCCTCAAGTGACCCCTATCAATAACTACCCTACAAATAACCTACATTTATAGCACAAATAAACTAAGGAAATCGCAAAAGTAAGCAATTGATACTATCGACAATGAATACATATAATATAAAGACAAATAATTGCAAAATATGAAGTAACAACAGATTTAAACAAAGAGTACTCTTTTAACAAGAACAAATAAATTTAAAAAATCATCAATATTAATATTAATAATAGAAAAAGAAAAAGATAAACAATAAATACAGACAAAAAACAATAAATACAGACAAAAAGTAAGCAGAGGTTATACAAGAAACTTCAAGTTAAAAAGGCTTGATTAAAATTATTGATGTCAAATTTTAGAATACAGTCACAATAATTGACCCTAAAAAGATTAAATTTATGGAACAATTTACTTGCCTCAAAACCTCTGTCCACTAAGAGTCTGTATAGTAACCTAGCTCTAGCCCAAAAGTCATCTACTTTAGTGCAGATTTTACAAAATCTTAAATCAAATTTGCAACATGACAAGACATTAGTGGCCCACGAGCACAATCTTAGTAGGCTATTGCCAGTGCATTGTCGGAGTACTTCTTCTTAATGTTTGCCATATCCTATTGCTTATTCTTATTCTTATAATTCTTCTTATGTCAATTTAAAGCCTTTAATTACCAGTGAGTTATTCATTAAATTGCTGTTCAAAATCCGATACTTACTTCTTATGAGTATTCGAGAAGCATCTAACTTATCAGAAGATTCCTTGCTTGATGCTCGAGGACTATTGTTTAACGTAACGTAATAGTGCCGATCCGAAGTAGAGGGTGGAGGACTTCTTAAGTTCTTAGTTCAAGGGTGGATTACTTCGGCTTCGGCCAACACTATTCTTTAGTGTTGTAGTACTTTCTTCTTTGTTTGATTGTTGACCAGACTGGATAACTCCCGTCTTGTTATTAGTCTGTTGTGTGAAACGCTAGTGCCGAGTTCTTGTATACCCCGTTGTAGCAGATAGAACTCTGGAGGGTAGTGGCGTTTTTTGTTCGGCTGGCAGTGCTCTGGGGTTGGGATCGTGTGTTTCCGTTGTGGCAGCGAGCCATACTCGAGTCCTGTGTAAGAGCCCTAGTGTACCCGAGTGCCCGGTCGTAACAAATGGCGACCTTGCTTAGGATTTTGTGAACAGTATAATTTTTTTTGCAGAGTTGTACAACATTTGTTTGTTGGTACTTTAGCGTACATATTGAAGAATATTTTTTTTTGTAAGGCAATTAGGAGAGCATTTAAGAGACTCCAGTTAATTTAGTAATTAGTGCTTGCATAAGGGAGTTTAACACTTTTGTCTCGAGAATTTTTTGGTGAACTTCAGTATGTCGGGCCCTAGTACTGACGAGGAGCGAGAGATGCTAAGTGAGGAGGTGCCGTTAGTAACTAGTGAGGAGGATGCTAGACTTTTTGTGAGTAAGCAGTACCATGTGACGAAGGAGAGGCTGACTGGGGTGAATGTTTATGGCTTGCACCTGATAGCCAAGGTTTTGGGTCTATCCAATGTAGGAGGGATGTCCAAGGGGGAGCTGATTTCCTGGGTGTTGCGTGGGCGACATGGGGTTTCGGAGGAGAGGGCGTTTGGGGGGGTTCCTCCCCAGATCCCCTCTCACTCGACTCCCACAGTGCCGTCCACTCAGTTGCCGGAGGTTAGCACTCTCCCACAGAGGGATGAGCATTGGAAGATTGGAGTGCCCTCGGGCGGTGCGTATGGTGGTTCCCCAGTTCTTGCCCCCCCTCCTTCAGTAGTGGCAGCTCCCTCTTCCGGCCTGTCTCCTGAGATGATATTTAAACTCGAGCTTGCTAAAATTGAGATTGAGGCTAGGAAGCAGGAGAAGGAGATTGAGGCTGAGTCTAGGAGGTATGCAATCGAGGCTGAGTCTAGGAAGTATGCAATCGAGGCTGAGTCTAGGAAGCAGGAGAATGAGACTAGGAGGCACGAGGATGAGACTAGGAGGCACGAGGCTGAGCTTAGATACGACTCCGAGAAATATTGTGCTCAGATAGACTTAGATAAGACTCGTGCAGAGTCGACAGGGATTCGGATGGGCCGGGAGGGCCAAGTAAGAGAACAGTCCTTGTCCCACTTAGTCAAGTTGGTGCCGGCATTTAGTGAAACTGAAGTCACAGAATTTTTTAATCGTTTTGAGAAGAAGTGTAGGGAGCATAATTGGCCTGAAGAGAAGTGGGCAGCTCTGGTCTCCTCAAGACTTACGGGTAAGGGTCTGAAGGCTTATGATGCACTGCCTTTAGAGTCTTGCATTGACTACCCAGTATTGAAGAGAGCTGTCCTACGGGCATACGAGTTGCAACCAGAAACATATCGATTGAAGTTTCGGGGTGTTACAAAGACTAGGGAGGCGACCTTTCTTGAACATGCCCGGGACTTAAAAGATGCACTTACAAACTGGACACGTTCTGAGAAAGCTGAGACGGCCGAACAGTTGACGGAGCTGTTTCTGCTCGAGCAGTTTTATAAGTGTACAGGTGCAGAAATGACTTTAACTATTAAAGAAAAGAATCCAAAAACTCTACAGGAGGCAGCTGAGATGGCTGACCTCCGGCTATCATTAATTCGTGGGTGCGGGTCTGCCCAGCGTAGTGAGGCAGGTAACAAGGGGCGTGACGCCCCACCCCCCCGAGTTAGTAATAGATCTTATGCAAACAAGTACAAGAGTTATGATACCAAGACTGACCACAAGACTAGCACCGTCCCATTTAAGAAGGGGCCGGGCCCTTCCCAGTACCAAGGGAAGCCCAAAGGGGAGTTAGAGTGTTATCAATGTCATAAAAAGGGGCACTTTGCAAGAGTCTGTCCTAGCAAACCACCTACAGCAGCTGTGTCTTTGGCCTGCAACATTGGTGTGTCTCTGAAGCCTTCTGAGTTTGCCCGGGGCAGTTCGTCAGAGGCTGAGGCACAGCCAATGCAGAAGCACCTGGGAGGCTCGAACCCTGCTCAGGATGTTTTTTGCGACCATAGAGGACGGGGTTGCGTGATGTGGGCGGGGCGCAAGCATGGAGTAGAGGTCTTGCGTGATACAGGTGCTTCCCAGACTTTGATGAAAAACTTGACTGGCTACCCTATAAATGCGGCTCGGGTGGTGGTGGTGCAGGGTATTAATGCAACTCGGTCATACCCGCTGGTGCGGTTGGAGTTGGAGGTGGATGGTGTGGCACGTGAATTGGATGTTGGGATTGTGGAGAAACTGCCAGTGGAGGGCGTCGACCTTCTTCTCGGCAACGACTTTGCAATGCCCGCTTCTGAGGTTCTACCCTTAGTCGTTGCCGAGAGGCCGGCCGACGTGAGTAGGGAAGAGCGAGAGTGGGTCGAGCGGTGCCAGGCACAACCCATGGCGTGTGCTGTCACCCGAGCTCGGGCAGCTAAAGTGTCACAGCCTAGTCCTCCGTCTTCAGACCAGCAGAGGAACGATCAACAGGAGGAGGCTAAAGCTGGAGTTGGTTTTAAGAGTTTTGACTCGGCGGCTCTCCTGGGTGATTCAGTATTAGCACCATTACTTAGTTCTGGAGTAGCCCCTGGGCCTGTCATCGAGAGTGACGAGGCTGGGCATGACGAGTCTCCACGACAGCAACGTTATGAACATCGAGAGAGACAGAGGGAGCAGCTCAGTATCGGGGAGGGTCATGCATTGCTCCGGGAGCAGTTAGATCGCTTGGCACCCTCAGATATACGTCGGTTGCAGCTGGAGGACCCTGAGCTCCAAACGTGTGCTAATGGAGCTGTGGAGCTCGACGAGGACGGTGATGCACAGCCGGGAGATTTTTTTTATTTAGATGGCATCCTGTATCGGCGTTTTCAAGACCCTAACCGTAGCTGGAAGATGGGGTCCGGGGTAGTGGACCAGTTGATGGTGCCGCGGGAGTGCAGGGATAGCCTACTGAGTTTGGCGCATGACACACCGCTGGCAGGACATTTGGGGGTAAGAAAAACGGTGGCGGCTTTGGGGAAGTTGTTTTGGTGGCCGGGGATGAAGTCTCATGTGCAGTCCTGGATAAACTCATGTGGTATTTGTCAACGGGTCGGGAAACCAAACCAAGTTATTCCTAAAGCTCCGTTGCACCCTATTCCTGTAATTGGGCCACCTTTTAGTAAGATTGTTGTTGACATGGTTGGTCCCCTCCCTCCCACAAAGGCTGGTAATAAATTTTTGTTAACCATCATGGATGTTGCCACTAGATACCCCGATGCATACCCCATGAAAAACGGCATGGCTAAGACGGTAGTCAGTAACTTGTTGTGGTACTTTTCAAGGTACGGGTACCCGGAGGAGATTCAGTCTGATCAGGGGTCCAATTTCACCTCCAATCTCTTTAAGCAAACAATGCAACAGCATGGAATACGGGCGGTGGTATCGTCAGCGTATCACCCTGAGAGCCAAGGGGTGCTTGAGCGGTGGCATGCCACCCTTAAAAGCATGCTCAGGTGTTATTGTGCTGATAACGGAAGAGATTGGGATCTTGGATTGCCGTATGTACTGTTTGCTGCTCGGGAAGTGCCTGGTGAGAGCCTGGGATTTAGTCCAAACGAGCTGATTTTTGGACACCGAGTCAGGGGCCCCCTTAATATGCTGCGGGAAATTTGGGAAGGAACTGTGCCGCCTTGTTCCTTGTTGAAGTATGTGTTTGAAAGCCGTGAGCGCATGCTTAAGAGTCTGGAGATGGCAGGTCGGAATTTAACAGGGTCACAAGCTTTAATGAAGGACAGGTATGATCGCAAAGTGAAGCTCCGGGAGTTCATTGTGGGACAGGAGGTGTTGATTTTGTTGCCTTTGGTGGGTAACCCCTTGTCGGCGAAGTATACTGGACCCTATAAAATTGTGGAGAAAATTTCGGACCTAGATTACCTTGTTGCCACTCCAGACAGGAGGAAGAAGAATCAGTTATGTCACGTGAACCTGATAAAAGAGTATGTGAGGCGCCCCTCTGAGCCTCTCACTGTCCCTGTGTTGGCTTGTTGCGGCCGTGGTGGAGAAGGAGAGGGGGACAGTCAAGCTTCAGAGGAGGATAGCTGGGATCACCATGTTTCAGCGGATCAGTGGGCGGGGAACTCGAGCCTAAGGGCTGACGAGGCTATAGCCCATTTGCCTGAGCCGCAATTTGAAGCTATCCGTCAGTTGCTCGGTTTATACCCCACTGTATTCGCTGAACATCCAGGCCTCACTACTCAGGCTATGCATGATGTTGACGTGGGGCACCATCTACCCTTTAAGTCAATCCCATACCGTGTGCCCCCCATAAAACTACCCGCTCTGAGGGATGAGTTGGAGTATATGCTCGGTAGAGGGTTGATAGAGAAAGGTACCGTTAAATGGACTTCCCCCGTAACACTGCAGCCTAAACCAGATGGCAAGGTACGCTTCTGTATTGATTTCCGTAGGCTAAACGGTTTGACTCCAACTAACCCATATCCTCTTCCTCGGGTTGATGATAGTGTTGATAAAATTGGTAATGCTCGGTTTTTGTCTAAAGTTGATTTAGTAAAAGGTTACTGGCAAGTACCTTTGTCCGAGCGCGCTAAAGAGGTATGTGGTTTTGTGGTGGACGGGAGTACTTACCGGTGTAATGTTATGCCCTACGGACTTAAGAATGCACCAGCAACGTTTCAGAACCTGATGAATGAAATTGTCAAGGACATTCCAAATTGCACCGTATACTTGGACGATGTAATCATTTATGATGACGACTTTGAGAGTCATTGTGAGCACCTGGAGACCTTGTTCCGGAAACTTAGTGAAGCAAGTCTGGTAGTAAATTTGGCAAAGTGTGACTTCGTAAAAGCCACTGTGCAGTACCTTGGGTTTGTAGTGGGAAGGGGACAGGTGTGCCCTCCTCAGAACAAGGTACAGGCTATCAATAAATTTCCGCACCCAACCACCAAGAAGCAGATCATGAGATTCTTGGGTATGATAGGCTACTACAGACGCTTTATAAAAGGTTACTCTACGGTGTTGGCACCTCTCACAGATTTGTTATCTAAAGACAAAAAGTTTTTGTGGGCGCCTGAGTGTGAAAAGGCTTTTAATTTAGTGAAGCATTTGCTGTGTACTCACCCGATACTCAGGGCCCCAGACTTTAACAGGCCTTTTCAGCTGGCAACAGATGCTAGTGGTGTAGGGGCTGGTGCCGTCTTGCTACAGACAGACAATGAAGGTGTGGAACACCCAGTAAGTTTCTTTTCTAAGAAGTTCAATGCTGCACAAAAGAACTATTCTACAATAGAAAAGGAATTACTGGCGATTGTGCTGTCACTCAGGCACTTCGAGGTGTATGTTCCAGCCTATGGCCCAGTCGTGGTTATCTACACTGATCATCACCCTTTGAGATTCCTAAATCAATTTCACAATCGCAATATGAGACTGACCCGGTGGTCATTGATGTTGCAGGAGTATAACCTGGACATCCGGCATATTGCGGGATGTGACAATGTGATTGCGGATTGTTTATCGAGGGTAGATGATCAGTCGTAGGCTATCACAGGTGTATGATCCCGAAGAGATTGACACACGGGTAGCCTCCTGCTTTGGTTTGAGTAGTATTTTGCGCTTGGTGCTTGTTGGCTCGCGGTTGTAGCCCAGCGTATTGGGTCGTAAAGCAGGATTGTTGAGCGTTTGGTATAGAAGAAAATAGGCTGCCCTTATAGTGCAGCCGGAAAAAAACATATTAAAATATAAAAATCATATAAAAACTCTTTCTTTTTGATATAGATAATTGTATAAGTTTGTCATAGCCTATAG
>JBAKBP010011733.1:0-10000 GCA_037953745.1 Lithodes maja
CTATTGTCGGGATAACTCCTTCAAAACACATTTGGGTACCCCATATAATACTATTTCTACTGCATTATCTGTTGCACATATAATACTATTTCTACTGCATTATCTGTTGCACATACATATAATCGTTATGCTTCTACTTGTGCACAATAAACATACCGGTGTCACACGAAAGCCTTTATCGTCAAAGTTCAACGGTTAAGGGGAGATGGTTAACTTTTTGGGCGATTTTTGCATGTTTTCATTATTTTTCTAGTTTCCTCCCTAGACCTCCATCAAATTTAAAAAACATCCATTAGATCCCCGTTCTAGATTAATTTGTAAATTTTTCGGTAGAAAAAATTCCCAGCCGAAGGACGGTTCTTCCAACATTACAGGCTCACTATCGGTCGCCAGGGAAAAAATCGACACCTAAATAGCACGAAAGGTCTAAATATTGACGAAGAAATGGGGCGAAAGGTCTTAAAATAGATTAACTAATGGGGCAAACATTTTAACATCTGAAAACTGATGGGGCTAAACATGAGGGAGAAAGTGGTCCAGAAAACCGGCCCATCTCCCCTTAACATTATCCCTGCAACATTCCTGGGATATTTTGCACTGGTACGGGAACCAAAAAGACACGAGATTGATTACCGGTAACTTAGGTGACAGAATGACCGTCTTTAAAAGTTGACCTCATAATCTGCTAGTCCAGTGTTGATCAAAGTTGAAGGAAAAGGCGCTCGTGTGATAGCAGCTTAAACCCTCTACCCCCTGCAAACAGCACACATCAGAACACGCCTGGTTTAACATCCGGCTCTGTCATAACTAAACGAAAATTGTGTGTTAAGGGGGGTCACATTTTTTGTTTTTATCTTTCTCTCCTTGTCTCTCTTTCCCTGGCTTGTATCCATTCGGCCCCATTCAGCCAACTGTGTTAAGACGTTTATCCCCATACAGGTGTCGATATCTTCTTGGCGAGCGATAGCGAGCCAGCATTGTATGGAGAAATCCGGCTTCGCCGGAGAAATGTTTCTACTGAAAAATGTACAAATTTAGATTGTTGTCAAAACAAAAATATATGTATGCTGGGTCGCTACCGCTCGCCAGGAAAATATTGACACCTGGATGGGGGTAAACGTCTTAAAACAGTAGGCTGAATGGGGCCGAATGGATACAAGCCAAAGAGAGAAGGAGAGAAAGAGAAAAAGAGCGAGGTGGGCTCCCTTAAGAGAATACGTAGCTGGAGTGTGGTGAGGGTTGTGGAAGGCAGTGCAGAGGAAGGAAGGCTAATAATTTTTGACAATGCAACAAGTGAAGCAGACATTGGCAACAGGAAGAGAGAAGACGGTACGGGGGGAAGGGTCACACCGATCGATACTCGGAAATTGCACATCACACGCAAACACGCAAAGATGGCTAGGTATGCAGTATGTACGGATAATACAGGCATAAACATAGAAAAACAAGTGTCCTACTGCAAGACATAATTATAGCCAGCGGTGCACAGTCAACTCGTATAATCCGCAACAGAGTCTCAGAATATTATTTAAGCTTATTAGAAGCTTATAAGTTAATGTATAGAATATAATGTGCAATATATAAAATTGAAAAGAGATGAATCAAGAAATATATATGCTATCTATCTATCTATCTATCTATTGCCTGACGCCGTTGGCCACGAACGAACCGCCCCCATGCACCTCTGTCCCCAGTCAGTCGACGCCCCTCCCCCCAACCAGCACCGCCTTCGTTCATAAATATATATGCAATACTGTTAATTGAAAAGAGATGAATCAAGAAATATATATGCAATACTGTTAATTGAAGAGATGAATCAAGAAATATATATGCAATACTGTTTCCTATAGCAATATGAAAAAAAATTAATTGCATAACTACATTTTATGAGACTCCGTGGATTAAACGAGTTGACTTTACAAACATAATATAGCTGGCGAATTTGCACTTGCTCGTTTTGGGCTATACAACTCTCTTTAGAGCTGATTGGCTGATGGTACTGTGTAATATATTGATTGTGTTTGTTTTGCAAGTGAAATATGTTATTCGGATATATTACCATCAGCCAATCAGCTCAGAGTAAGAGTTCTCAAGTGTAAATTCACCAGGATAAAAACAATAGGTATACATTGATATATAGCGGTACAGCCATAGATAATAAATAAAACTGTATATATACCTTCTGCTGTACTTCATATTTCTAACTTTACCTTCGTCTAGTACCGGTATACCAATCCCAAATACCCTCCCTGTCTAACCTCCAACAATCCCAAATACCCTCCCTGTCTAACCTCCAACAATCCCAAATACCCTCCCTGTCTAACCTCCAACAATCCCAAATACCCTCCCTGTCTAACCTCCAACAATCCCAAATACCCTCCCTGTCTAACCTCCAACAATCCCAAATACCCTCCCTGTCTAACCTCCAACAATCCCAAATACCCTCCCTGTCTAACCTCCAACAATCCCAAATACCCTCCCTGTCTAACCTCCAACAATCCCAAATACCCTCCCTGTCTAACCTCCAACAATCCCAAATACCCTCCCTGTCTAACCTCCAACAATCTTCCATACAAACATCCCCACTCCTCCACAACATAACAACAATATTAACTTCCTAACTTCACGTTGTGTGTGTGTAAGTGTGAGAGTCCGAGTGTAGGGAGTGAGACAGTGAGGCACGGGAACGAGGTGGCTTCAGAGATGGGGTCGTTTCGGGCCATGAGTGAGCACCGTGCCTCATGTGAAGGCAAGATGGCAGGTGCTCGTTGTGCTTCACGTGTCTCACTCCCTAGACTGGAACAAGACCTCACGGGCTTCACTGTTCATTGTAAAGCGGTGAATGTTAAGGCTCTCAGCCTATGCTCGAGAGGAAGTAAGTTGGAATATAGAAGAAAAAAAAAAAAAAAAAAAAAAAAAATCTAGCTATCAATCAATCAATAAATATGAGATAATAGAGGTGACGAAATGACTGATGTCCCGTGGGCAAACTCACATACCGGTATACGTATTATACACTTAAGGTGAGGCTGATGGACTGTTGAGGTTAAGGGAAGATGGCTCGTTTATCTGGTCCCCTTTCTCCCTCATGTTTTGTTTTGAGATTATAAGACGTTCGGCCCTTTACTTTGGCGATTCTAACACCTTTCGCCCCATTTCGTTGTCAATTTTAAGACCTTTCGTGCCATTTAGGTGTCGATTATATCCTGGCGAGCGATAGCGAGCCTGAAAATTTAAAAGGAACCGGCCTTCGGCAGGGAAATTTTTCTACTGAAAAATGTACAAATTTATTTTGAAGGGGGGTCTAGGGGGTGTTTTTCTAAGCTTGATGGAGGTCTAGCTAGAAAACTAAGAAATACAGGAATAAATGAATTGATGGAGAAAAAAAAAAAAAAAAAAAAAAAAAAAAAAAAAAAACGGTTCGTCTCCCCTTACCCTCCATCCATCTACCCATCCCCGTCTATACAGCCAGCCAGCCACATTCAATTACTCATGGACCTTCAATCAATCATCTGGGCGTCCCTGTTGTCATCTCTCTTATACACACACCACTCTTTACACACCGTTAACCCAGCAACTCATAGTCAATATATACACACATCAGTCACTCTAATACACTTCTTCCATCACATTCATACATACCTTTACATATATTGGTATTCATACTTACATACATACTGCACATACACATAAACACAATATATATATATATATATATATATATATATATATATATATATATATATACAGTATATTTATATATATAAACAGTATATATATATATACTGTATATATATATACTGTATATTATATATATATATATATATATATATATATATATACCGTATATTATATATATATATATATATATATATATATATATATATATATATAAAATGTATACTGGTATTATCATACATTTAAGCATTTGCAGCATATTTTCCATCAGCAAAGCATACATAGACTACGCCTGGAAATACAAGCAAGATACATTTTGTCTATGTATATGAAGGAGACAAAAGGAAAAGCTGCCTGTTACAAGAGTCTCCCTAACGTTGAAAAAGTAATAGAGAGCCAAAATCAAGGTACGTTAGAGTAAAAATGTCTGGACACACGGAGCTTGAAGCAGTTTAAGTCATAGGATGAGGGAAAGGCAGATTGACGGAGAGAGTTCCAGAGCTTAACGTACTTGTTAAGTATAAGAAAAACTGGAATAGTCAGTTCACTCTTGAGTTAGAGAGTTGGGCATAATGGGGGTTGGAATGTGTTGAAATGTGGGTGTCCCCCACTCTCCGTAAGGGAGGAGGTATACACTGAGCTATTTCTGAGTAACATTGATGATTGTAATAACGGTAGAAGAAAATGCAACATTGCGGCGTATAGAGTGAGATTTTAGGGAATTAGTAAGAGGTGAATTGATGAGACGAAATCCGTTTGACTCTATTGTGTAAGTTTTGGAGTACGGTACCGGTAATACATTCATCCACTCAATAACTTTGTATTTGAACATTATTTTTCTTCAATTTTCACCTTTTCTAATGCCCAAGTCATACTACAGAATACCCAGTGTAAAGTGACTAGTGGCCCTCATCCTTCTTCCGACTGTCCACACCAGAGATACCAGTCCAGCCAGTCTACCTCTCCTTACGGGAGCCCACCTCGCTTTTTTTATCTTTCTCTCCCTTTCTCTTTGGCTTGTATGATTTTATCCATTTGACCCCATTCAGCCCACTGTTTTAAGGCGTTTACCCCATCCAGGTTCCAATATTTTCCTGGCGAGCAGTAGCGAACCAGCATATATATATATATTTGGTTTGACAGCAAGCTAAATTTGTACACTTTTCGATAGAAAAATGTCTCCAGCGAAGACGGATTTCTCCATACAATGATAGCTCGCTATCGCTCACCATGAAGAAATCAACACCTGGATGGGGATAAACTTTTTAAAACAGTTGGCTGAATGGGGCCGAATGGATACAAGCCAGGGAAAGAGAAAATGAGAGAAAGGTAAAAAAAAAAAGCCAGTGACCCCCCTTACACTGTCTACTCCATCCATCAACTCCCAACAACAACCCTTGTCAACCCGCTCTACCCACTACTGTAACCAACTTTATATCACACATCAACGCAATAATCATCTCGGAACAAGTCGATAAGTCATTGTTCCACCACTATGAAGTTTTGCTTTCTATCCCATCCTTCTACTCAGCAATATACCCTATCGGCCTAGCTTCTCCATCCATTCATGTTATTTTCTATCAACTCATGAGTCACTTCCGAATAAGCCTTTATCCAGTCGCTCCACCCACTTCAGTAATCTACCCACTTCAGTAATCTAGCCTCTATCTCATCCATCAACTCAGAACAAGCCAGTCGATCCACCCACTCCGACAATCTACCCTCAATCTCATCCATCCACTTTACTCTATTCAAACCACTCTTTTAACCCGTTCACCCTTTTAAAGAACCGCTCCCTAATTCCCGTATCTTCAATCTCCCATCTTAGGTTACATTGGCCATCAGTGAGGTATACACCACATCCATATTATGTCAGTTTAAGGGTAGATGGGGCGGTTTTTTTAGACCCACTTCTCCCTCATGCTTAGCCCCATTAGTTTTTCATATTTTAAGATATTTGCCCCATTAGTTTGTCGATTGTAAGACCTTTCGCCCCATTTCTTGTCAATATTAAGGCTTTTCGTACTAAATTATTTAGGTGTCGATTTTTTTCCTGGCGAACGATAGTAAGCCTGTAATTTTGGAAGAACCCTACCGACAAATGTACAAATTAATCTAGAAGGGGGATCTCATGGATGTTTATTTTATTTTGTTTAAGTTTGATGGAGGTCTAGGGAGGAAACTGAAAAAATTATAAAATGATACATGAATGAGGAAATATAGACGTTCATCCCCCCTTAACTTCCCCATCTTAAGGGGAGATTTCCACTAGAGTGATTTTTTTTCTGGACACCTTTCTCCCTCACGTTAAGCTCCATTGCTTTTGAGATTTTAAGACGTTCGTCCCATTAGTTTGGCGATTTTAAGAACTGTCGCCCCATTTCTATCAATTTTAAGACTTTTCGTACCATTTAGGTGTCGCCTTTTTCCTGGCGAGCGATAGCGAGCCTGTATTTTAAGAGGAACCGGCCTTCGGCCGAGACATTTTTCTACCGAAAAATGTACACATTTATCTTGAAAGGGGGTCTAGGGGGGTGTAATTTTAAGCTTGATGGAAGTCTAGGGAACACACTAAAAACCTCCCCTTAAGTAATAATGCCCATCAACGAGATATAGTACGGTAAATCCATATATGTAATATTAATCTCCCATCTTAGGTCACATTGTTCATCAGTGAGGCATGCAGTACAGCTATATAAATTATGTACTTTGTCCTCCCCAATTTAAGGGGGGTCACCGTTTTTTTTTTTTTTTTTTTATCTTTCTCTCCTTTTTTCTCTTTCTATGGTTTGTATCCATACGGCCTCATTAAGCCAACTGTGTTAAGACGTTTATCCACATCCAAGTGTCGATTTCTTCCTGGCGAGCGCAAGCGAGCCAGCATTGTATGGAGAAATCCGGCTTAGCCGGAGACATTTTTCTATCGAAAAATGTACACATTTAGCTTGCTGTCAAAACAAATATATATATATATGCTGGCTCGCTAGCGCTCGCCAGGAAAATATTGACACCTGGATGGGGTTAACGTCTTAAAACAGTAGGCTGAATGGGGCCGAATGGATACAAGCCAAAGAGAGAGGGAGACAAAGAGAACAAAAAAGCGAGGTGGGCCCCCTTAAGTTACAATGCCCATCAAGTGAGATATACAGAAGTCGGTACTTATCAACACGCGTAATTTCAACCTCTCCACCGTTTACAGTTACAATTCCCTTCAGTGAGGTACAGAATACATTACATCAAAAAACGTAATTACAGAATACATTACATCAATAAACGTAATTACAGAATACATTACATCAATAAACGTAATTACAGAATACATTACATCAATAAACGTAATTACAGAATATATTACATCAATAAACGTAATTACAGAATACATTACATCAATAAACGTAATTTCAACATCTCTAGCTTAGATTATATTGTTCATTAGTATTCTATGGTAAATCAATATACGTAATTTCAACCTATCCATCTTAAGGGAGTCCACCTCGCTTTTTTTCTCTTTCTCTCCCTCTCTCTCTTTGGCTTGTATCCATTCGGCCCCATTCAGCCTACTGTTTGAAGACGTTTACCCCCATCCAGGTGTCAATATTTTCCTGGCGAGCGGTAGCGAGCCAGCATACATATATTTTTGTTTTGACAGCAAGCTGAATTTGTACATTTTTCGATATAACAAATTCTCCGGCTAAGCCGGATTTCTCCATAGAATGCTGGCTCGTTGTCGCTCGCCAGGAAGAAATCGACACCTGAATGGGATCAACGTCTTAAAACAGTTGGCTGAATGGGGCCGAATGGATACAAGCCAGAGAAAGAGAGAACAGGAGAGAAAGATTAAAAAATAAGCCGGTGACCCCTCTTAAGATTCAACGACTATGACTGAGGTATACAGTACATCCATAACAATTACCTCCCCATTTAGGTTATTACATGTTGCCATCGGTGAAGTACCGGTACCTATAGTCTATTCGCTGCAAGTAGGCGAAAAATCATGACCTCTATCCTCTGTAACTAACAAAGGGCTAGAACAAATTGGCTTTAAATGTCTACATATATTCCTTGACTGACTCTTCCCAAATGGTAGAAATATTAGCTCGATTACTCTAATCGTTTTGAGTTACAGAGGTTAGAGGTCATGATGTCTCGCCTACTTACAGCGAATAGACTATAACAGTTACTCACATGAACTTGAATAAACTCGGTGTGAGTTGATGTATGGAAGACAATTAGTATAATTACGCTAGAAGTGTATTTGTTTATGCAGTAGTTAAATAATATGGCCAATTAAAGGTTTTATAACAAATTATTCTTGTACGTCAATCATATTATTTTTCCTTCCATACTTAAATTCACAGCGTGGATACAAATTCAATGTGACAACTACAACAATATTCATATTCTCAACAGAGTACATGCATAATTATTAAACACCAACATAACAATGGTACCGGTGGCAGGAAATAAAGTATTATGATAATAGTCTCGGGTTTTATATATAATAAAAGAGATTTAGCTTTGCCATGTTATCAAATGTTCCAGTTTCATAAAGATCTATGTCAGATACGGTACTTGAAGCTATGCTTCTTACATCAGATATTGAAGACGCACGGATGAACCGACTAGAGCTGTTTGATAACCTACACCACCCTCACAGACGCACACACACAAACACACACACACACTCACAGACACACGCACAAACACACACACCTCCACACACCTCCACACACACACACACACACACACACACAGCCCGTAGCCTAGTAGGTAGAGCTCTCGTCTCACACACGAGGGGTCGGGGTTCAATACCCGGCCGGGCGGAGACAAATTGGGCTTGTCTCCTTTCATGTGTTAGCCTCAGTTCACCTAGCTGTAAATAGGTACCTGGAATAAGTGGACGACGTTGTGACGTCCCATCTGGGGTTGGCAAAAATGGTACAAGGCGAGATGGGTATCATATGGTTCACCTAAGCTGATGGCTACCTAAGCCTTCGGGCGAGACGGTACCGTCTATAGTGAGAATGGTACCATACAGATCCACCCTAAGCCTTCGTTTCCAATGTCGCCAATTGGCTAAAATACAGACTACACACACATCCACAGCCATTCCAACAGTACATAAAACACTTAACATGCATTTCACGCAATACATTCCCAGTTAAGGAGGCGCGATAATAATGAGCTTAGCTCGCATTGCGTGGATTCCCCTTGACGAACAAGTAACTGAGTAACTGAGTAACACACACACACACATACCATCGTCCTTTCTCCTCCCTTCCACTAGCACCTGGCTCACCAACACCTGCCTTGTCCACACCACAACCCCACTCGTCAGCCCTTCTCCCCCGACGATTGTGTGAGGCAGGTAGTAATACCAACAACAGTACCGGTACACTAACAATTCTGCCTCTCAGTCAACCTTTAAGGGGGGTCACCGGCATTTTTGGATCTTTCTCTCCCTCTCTCTTTGGCTTGTATACATTCGGCCCCATTCAACCTACTGTTTCAAGACGTTTACCCCCATCCAGGTGTCAACATTTTCCTGGCGAGCGGTAGCGAGCCAGCATATATATATATATATATTTCTTTTGACAGCAAGCTAAATTTGTACATTTTACGAGAGAAAAATTTCTCCGGCGAAGCCGGATTTCTCCATACAATGCTGGCTCGCTATCGCTCGCCAGGAAGAAATCAACACCTGGATGGGGATAAACGTCTTAAAACAGTTGGCTGAATGGGGCCGAATGGATACAAGACGGGGAAAGAGAGCAATGGAGAGAAAGATAAAAAAAAAGCCGATGACCCCCCTTAAGCTGGTATCAAACGAGCACTTTCCTTTCAACATTGATCCTTAACACAGGTCTAGCAGCTTTTGAGGCAAACATTTTAAATAATTTTGTCATTGAAATTCCTATACTTTCAGTCACCGTCACCGTCACTCTAAGGCCGATATCACACGAGCGCTTTTTCCCTCAACATTTACCCTCAACACTGGTCTGGCAGCTTATTTGGTCAACATATATAATATTTCGGTTACATAAATTCATATACCATCAGCCTAGTTTCCGATACCGATGCAAAATATTCCAGAAATGTTGCCAGAAAAATGTTGATCATCGAATGTTGACTATAAAAGCTCTCGTGTGATACCTGCTTAAGGGGAGATATCCACTGGAGGGACTTTTTTCTGGACCCCTTTCTCTCTCATGTCTAGCCCCATTGCTTTTGAGATTTTAAGAGGTTTGCCCCATTAGTTTGGCGATTTTAAGAAGTTTCACCCCATTTATGTCACTTTTAAGACCTTTCGTCCCATTTAGGT
>JBAKBP010011733.1:12500-45000 GCA_037953745.1 Lithodes maja
GTACGTGTGTGTCATGTACGTACGTGTATGTCTGTGTGTGTAATCAATAATAACAAGAGTGGGGTAGAATCAATAGCCATAATGGTTCCGGCTCTACTCTCACACTCTCTCTTCTCTGCTTCCTCTAACCTCTCACTATCACACACACTCTCTTCTCTGCTTTCTCTAACCACTCACTCTCACACTCTCTCTCTTTGCTCTGCTTCCTCTAACCACTCACTCTCACACACTCTCTCTTCTATGCTTCCTCTAACCACTCACTCTCTTCTCTGCTTCCTCTAACCACTCACTCTCACACACTCTCTCTTCTATGCTTCCTCTAACCACTCACTCTCACACACTCTCTCTTCTCTGCTTCCTCTAACCACTCACTCTCACACACTCTCTCTTCTCTGCTTCTCTAACCACTCACTATCACACACACTCTCTTCTCGGCTTCCTCTAACCACTCACTCTCACACACTCTCTCTTATCTGCTTCCTCTAACCACTCACTCTCACACACTTTCTTCTCTGCTTCCTCTAACTACTCACTCTCACACACACACTCTTCTCTGCTTCCTCTAACCACTATCACACACACTCTTCTCTGCTTCCTCTAACCACTCACTCTCACACACTCTCTCTTCTCTGCTTCCTCTAACCACTCACTCTCACACACTCTCTCTTCTATGTTTCCTCTAACCACTCACTGTCACACACACTCTCTTCTCTGCTTCCTCTAACCACTCACTCTCACACACTCTCTCTTCTCTGCTTCCTCTAACCACTCACTCTCACACACCTACCTATGTTCACCTATGTGGAGTTTGCCACTCTTGCTAGTGGCACCGAAGAGCGCACCGCCCTTCGTTGGTGTTTGAAAATTGGTGCAGCAGACTATTCGAAGAGGTGGAGTGCACCCTTGTGAAGATGGGCTCGTCTGGCACTTTTTGTAGTTCGACATCGAGAGCTCTCTTGAAGCTGTCTAACGAGACACCTCTCATGTCTCTCACTCGCCGCGGGAGTTTGTTGAAGAGACGTGCTCCTCTATGTGATAACCAGCCCTCTCGCAGAGAGCCCATTGCCCCCCGATTTATCATCTTGGGGATATCGCATTCCCAGCCTCTCCTATCATTGAATTTCATTGCTATTGGTGTATGTAGATTCGGTACAAAACCCTCTGCGATTTTCCACGTATATATTATTAAGTATCGTTCTCTTCTACGTTCCAACGAATACAGTTTGAGTGATTTTAAGCGATCCCAATAGTGTAACTGTTTTAGTGAGTTTATATGTGAGGTGAAGTTCCTTTGTACACTTTCTAAGTAATTAATTTCACCTAATTTGTATGGGGATGTTAATACGTTACAGTATTCTAGCCGTGGTAGCACCAGGGATTTGAAGTGTTATCATAGGCAATTCACCGCGAGTTCTAAATGTTCGTAGAATCCAACCTGTTAGCCGTTTCGCAGCTGCATCTTTGACCTGGTTATGTTCTTTGAATCCCATATTTTCAGACATTATCACGCCAAGGTCTTTCACATTGTCTTTACGTTCTATTATGTGATTGAATTATGTTATGTAACTTGTGCTCTTTTTAACGATATCCTTATCTCCGTATTGTATTAATTGAAATTTGTCTTCATTAAATTGCATGTTATTTTCCCTGGTCCACTGGAACACCTTATTTATGTCCTCTTGCAGCCGGCCCGTGTCTTCCTGTGTCTTTACTATCATACTCAGTTTCGTGTCATCCGCAAAGGAGGATACTGTACTGTGTCTTGTGTTGGCATCTATGTCACTTATTAGAATGAGGAAAAGAAGGGGCGCTAGTACTGTTCCTTGGGGAACTGAGCTTTTGACGTCTGAAGGCTCAGATGTTACTTGGCTTACTGCTACTGATTGTTTTCGGTTCACCTCTAACCACTCACTCTCACACACTCTCTCTTTTCTGCTTCCTCTAACCACTCACTCTCTTTACTCTGTTTCCTCTAACCACTCACTCTCACACACTCTCTCTACTGTTTCCTCTAACCACTCACTCTCGCACACTCTACCTACTATGCTTCCTCTAACCACTCACTCTCGCACTCTCCCTACTATGCTACCTCTAACCATTCACTCTTACACACACCGTTTCTACTATGCTTCCTCTAACCACTTACTTTAACACACACACTCTCTACTATGCTTCCTCTAACCACTCACTCTTACACACACAGTTTCTACTATGCTTCCTCTAACCACTTACTCTAACACACACACTCTCTTCTGTTTCCTCTAACCACTCACTCTCGCACACTCTACCTACTATGCTTCCTCTAACCATTCACTCTTACACACACAGTTTCTACTATGCTTCCTCTAACCACTTACTTTAACACACACACACTCTCTACTATGCTTCCTCTAACCACTCACTCTTACACACAGTTTCTACTATGCTTCCTCTAACCACTTACTCTTACACACACAGTTTCTACTATGCTTCCTCTAACCACTTACTCTAACACACACACTCTCTACTCTGTTTCCTCTTACCACTCACTCACTCTCTACTCTGTTTCCTCTTACCACTCACTCATTCTCACGCACTGACATTGCTATTCAATAAATCCTTGCAGTCTGGAACTATGCCTGATCAGTGGAAGCTAGCCAACGTAACACCGATATTCAAAACAGGCAGCAAATCCCTACCCTGTAACTATCGTCCAATTAGCTTAACCTCAGTTGTATGTAAAATGCTAGAAACACTCATAAGAGACAGACTCGTCAATCACCTAGAGGAAAATAACATACTAAAGATACTCAACACGGCTTTCATAAAAAACGTTCCTGTTTAACAAACCTCTTAGACTTCTTCCACGATATCCTCAACCTCTACGATGAGAGTAAAGCTGTAGATATTATATACCTTGATTTTCAAAAAGCCTTTGACAAAGTTCCCCACAAACGTTTACTGTTAAAACTAAAAGCGCATGGAATACAAGACGGTGTGTTGAAATGGATAGAAAATTGGCTCAGCGACAGAAAGCAAAGAGTAGTCATAAACGGTAAGGCATCTAAATGGACCAATGTAAGTAGCGGGGTACCCCAGGGATCGGTACTAGGACCAATTCTCTTTCTAATTTACATCGACATAGATGAGGGTCTCACCTGTACAATCTCAAAATTTGCTGACGATACAAAAATTGCAAATAGCGTACTCTCAAAAGAACAAGTTGACAATATGCAACACAATCTAGATAATTTGTCATGTTGGGCCCAAATTTGGCAAATGAGTTTCAATGCGGATAAATGTAAAGTACTCCATATCGGATACCAAAATGAGAAAGTAAACTATTTGATGAATGGCACTCAGCTTAAGAATGTAAACATAGAAACCGATCCGGGAGTAACAATATCGAGTAACCTAAAACCTAGTCAACAATGTGCAGAAGTTGTTAAGAAGGCAAACAAAATAATGGGCTTTATAGGCAGGTCATTTGAGCATAAATCCAAAGACGTTATCCTAACCCTTTACAATTCCTTAGTCCACCCTCTTCTGGAATACTGCGTTCAATCCTGGTGCCCTTATTACCAAAAAGATATAGACAAGCTAGAACGAGTTCAACGCAGTAAAATGATACCTAGCCTAAAGAACAAACCATACGAGGAGCGTATTAGAGAATTAAATCTATTTCCTTTAACCCAGCGCAGATTAAGAGGCGACTTAATTCAAGTGTTCAAAATCATCAAAGGCATCGACAATATGAACTGTAGTTAAGTACTTCACTATCGACCAATCTAATTACACGCGGGGAAACGGGTGCAAAATTATTGCTAAATCTTTTAACTCACACGAAGCTAAAAATTTCTTCTTCAATCGAGTTGTCAACTTATGGAATGGGCTTCCCCCGAGATGTTATAGACTGCAGCACCGTTGATTCATTTAAACTTCGCCTACACAAATATCTCGCATCAAACCCGCGACTGACTACATTTGTAAATGAATAACTTTATTTTATCCTCCCCTCAGTTACTAACCCATCTGTCCCCTACTAACTTCCTAATCCTGCCACGGACATTAGTTCCCTTTCCAATGTTCCCTTACCCACTCTAAACCACTGTCTGGACACTTGATCCTCAGTGTTTTGGAGGACAAGCAGCCTAGAAGGGTCACTAGACCTGTTGTTGCTTGATTTCCTTTGTACTCTTTCTCTATTTGCTTCCTCTTACTACTCACTCTCCACTTTTCTTCCTATTAGTACTCACTCATTTTTTCTCCTTGCTTCCTCTTACCAATTACGCACTCACTCACTCTCTCTCACTCCTTACTTCCTCTTACCAATCAATCACTCACTCACTCTCTCTCACTCCTTACTTCCCCTTACCAATCAATCACTCACTCACTCACTCACTCTGTATAAAATTATAGTTCCCCTTGTCTTCGGTAATGGAACTGGACGTAAATGATTGTGAGCCTCGATGTATATATTTGCGTGCTTGCTTATTGTACAGGTCTGTTTGGGAATAATATCTACTATTCTGCCTCCTGTTACATTTAAGGGGGGTCACCGGCTTCTTTTTTATCATTCTCTCCTTTTCTCTCTTTCCCTGGCTTGTATCCATTCGGCCCCATTCAGCCAACTGTTTTAAAACATGTATCCCATCCAGTTGTCGATTTCTACCTGGCGAGAGATAGCGAGCCAGCATTGTATGGAGACATTTTTCTATCGAAAAATGTACAAATTTAGCTTACTGTCAAAACAAAAAATATATATGCTGGCTCGACACTGCTCGCTAGGATTTTTTTTTTTTTTTTTTTTTTTTTTTTTTTTTTTTTTTGTTGTAAGAGACAATGAACGGAGGAAGGAAAAACACAGATAAAACAAAAAGGTCCATGTGCCTAAAGGCATCCTCCATTCATAAAATGTTTGTAACAACTGGATTTAAACATTTGTAGATTGTAAGTTTGTGGAAAGCAATTCGAGGGAAGTTAATTCCAAAGAGTAGTAGCTCTGGGGATAAATGAATTCTGATAAGCAGAAGTTCTGCATTGTGGAGGAGAAAGTGTAAATTCATGGGCGCTCTCAGCTGCCCTAGTTCTACGGGGAAAGATGTGGAGAGGCGGCACAATTGAAGCAAGTTCCTTGGAACAATTGCTGTGAAAATATCTGTAGAATAATGCAAGGGATGCAACGTTTCTTCGTATGGATAATGTAGGAAGGTCCTGTGTGATTGCAGGGTTATTGAATAATCTAATAGCTTTATTTTGAATTTTGTACAACTGCCTCAATGCAACCACTCCACTTCCACCCCACAGAGGTGAACAGTAATCCATCTGAGAACGCACATGACTTTTATATATTACGGCCAACTGCTCGTCAGTGAAGAATTCTCGAACTCTGTACAAGAGTCCCAGTTTTTTAGAGGCATTCTTAGCAATGCTTCTAACATGTGTCCAGCTCAAGTTAGTAGTTAATGTTACACCGAGAATGTCAATACTAGGGGAAGTGGGAATATTTACATAATTAAAAAATATATGGGAGTCAGTGAGATTCTGTCGGTTAGAAAATTGAATGTACTTGGTTTTCTGTTCATTAAAGGAAACTAGATTCTTTTGTCCCTATTAATTCATTCTAGAAAGGTCCTGGTTCAGAGAAATGGCAGTGTTTATTTTTGAATTTATAAGATCGGGTTGGGTGAAAGAATTGGTAAATGTGAAGGAACTGTGGAGTGTTGAGTCATCTGCGTAGGAATGTATTGGATTATGAGTGGTAGATATAAGATCATTGATATGAATGAGGAACAGAGTTGGGGCCAAAACTGATCCCTGGGGAACACCAGCATTTATTGAGTGAAATTGAGAATAAAGGCCATCTACCATTACACGTATTTTTCTGTTATGAAGATAAGAAGAAATTAGTGGAACTAATGATGCAAGGCCGTAGTGTGACATCTTCGACAATAAGGATTGATGCCAGACTCTATCAAATGCCTTTGATATATCCAGTGCTATTGTATGTGTTTCACCATGTTGGTGTGTAGCTTGGTTGATTTGATGCGTAAGAAGGCAAAGAATGTCTGCAGTTGATCGACATCGTCTAAAACCATATTGCCTATCACTGATTAATTTATTATTCTCAAGATGCTTAATTATGTGATTATTTAATATAATTTCAAAGACTTTACCAAGAGTGGAAGTTATAGCTATTGGTATGTAGTTTGATGGATCTGAAGAGGCACCTTTTTTAGGAACTGGATGGATGAGAGGTTAAATGGAACAATTTTAGCGTCAGGCGAAAGCGATAAGGATATTCAGTCTCATGCTAAAAATGATGACTATAATGCAAATGATAGTAGTGATGGTGCAACGGAAGATGGAAATGTCGTTAGAAATAAAGGTAAATTAGGTATAAAGAAAAGAAGTAAATTGAGAGTATATTACACAAACTGTAGGAGTCTATGTAACAAAATGAACGAACTTAGAGCCCTTGTTAGCAAAGAAAATATAGACATAATAGCGCTAACTGAAACGTGGATTAATACAGAAACCAGGCATTTTTTAGCAGAATTTGATATACCAGGATATAGTTTGTTTAAATATGACCGAACAAGTAAGAGGGGTGGCGGTATAGCAGTGTTTGTCAGGAGTACATTAAAAAGCTGTGTTAAATCAGGTATTAGACTAAATAACGATAATGAAAGTGTTTGGGTAGAGGTTAACCCTCTCCGACATATGATGCGATGTTGAGCCTATTAGGGATACTTTAAAGCCTTTGTTACCATCAGGGGTATTTAGAAACCTTAATTTAGTTATTTCAACCTCTGCAGTTGTCTTTGAGTTAGGTGTGGGCAGAAAACTAATTTTGGAGAGGTAATTATAAGAGTGAGAGAACTCTATTTCTTATTGCTAATCTGGCAACCTCTGCGTCATATGAGCGTGAAAGAGTTAACGAAGGTAGTGAGACCATAGTTATTGGAGTTATGTATAGACCGCCAAATATGAGTAGAAATGACGGAACGTCATTATGGGAGGAAATTAAAATGGCATCAAGGTTTAGCAATGTGTGCATTATGGGGGATTTTAATTTTCCGAATATAGATTGGCAGCATCAAATAGGAGACTCTGATTCTGAGGAGTTTATAGAGGTAGTACAAGATAGTTTTTTATTTCAATTCATAGATACGCCGACTAGAGGTAATAATATTCTCGATTTAGTTTTCAGTAACAATGAACATATGGTAAATAATGTAGAGATAGGGGACCACCTAGGAAATAGTGACCACAATTCTGTGTATTTTAATATACAATGGAAAGGTAATACCAGAGAGAATACAACATTAATACCTGACTTTAGAAAAGCCAATTATGGTGGGTTAGCTGACCGTATGGTCAAAAAATTAAGTCGATCCAGGTGTCCAAATGAGTGTACCCCTTCTCAGGCACCTGTCATCTTAAGTTAGGAAGAGACGTCAACCTTGGTAGATACATACGATAATTTTATCAAGTCAGTATTCAATGCACAAAATAAATACATCCCCAAAAGAAAATTTAGATCAACACAGAACCAACCCAAATGGATGAATAATAGACTATTAGATCTTCTAGGACAAAAGAGAGGAATATATAGAAAAATTAGGAAAGGCGAAATTCACCTACTTGCTTACTATCAGAATCTATCAAGACAGGTAAAAAAGGATATTAGGAAAGAAAAAATAAATTATGAAATTAAGGTTGCCAATGACTCAACAAATAATCCTAAAGCTTTTTACCAACTATATAAATCCAAGGTTAGAGATGTAATTGGTCCCCTTAAAACTTCGATAGGAGAAATGACAGAAAATGATTTAGAAATGTGCAGTACATTAAATAGTCAATTTCTTTCCGTTTTCACTAATGAAAATTTGGCACAGTTTCCAGAAGTCCGTAAGGTATATAGCGATAGTATAGAAAATAGGTTAAGTACGGTTACTATAAGTAGAAATGATGTGCTTAAGGAAATTGACAGACTGAAACCTCATAAATCGCCTGGTCCTGATGAGGTATATGCTAGAGTATTAAAAGAATGTAGGGATGAGTTAAGTTACCCATTAACATTTTTATTTAACAAGTCATTGGAGACAGGTATAGTTCCAGAAGCTTGGAAGCTTGCAAACGTAGTTCCGATCTTCAAAAAAGGTGACAAATCAATAGCATCCAATTACCGTCCCATTAGTCTTACATCAATCATAGGAAAGCTACTAGAGTCAATTATTGCTAGTAAAATTAGAAACCACTTAGATACATTTAATTTAATAAATTCTTCTCAGCATGGATTCACTCAGGGACGTTCTTGCCTTACTAATTTGCTTAGTTTTTTCTCAGAGGTATATGAAGCAGTAGATAATGACAAGTCATATGATATAATATATTTAGATTTCAGTAAAGCTTTCGACAGAGTCCCCCATGAGAGATTGATGAGAAAGGTTGAGGCGCATGGAATAGGTGGGGCGTTGTTGGGATGGATTAGGTCATGGCTAATTGGTAGGAAGCAGAGAGTCAGCATAAATGGTACGAAGTCAGAATGGGGAGCAGTCAAAAGTGGTGTCCCCCAGGGATCTGTATTAGGTCCTCTGTTGTTTGTTATATACATAAATGACCTTGATTTAGGTATAACTAGTAGGATAAGTAAATTTGCAGACGATACCAAAATGGGGAGAACAATTGATTCAGATAGAGATATAGAGTGCCTCCAAAGGGATCTAGATACCTTACACGAATGGTCAGTAAATTGGCAGATGAAGTTTAACATTGACAAATGCAAGGTATTAAAGATAGGAAAGATGCATACAAATGTTAAATATAAACTAGCTAATGTGGAATTAGAAAACTCGAATTGTGAGAAAGATCTAAGTGTGTTTGTTAGCAATGATTTGAAGCCTAGAGAACAGTGTATAAGCGTTCGAAACAAGGCAAACAGGATTCTCGGGTTCATCTCTAGGAGTGTGAGTAACAGAACTGCTGATGTTATCTTGAAACTTTACTTGTCATTAGTGAGACCCCATATGGATTATGCTGTTCAATTTTGGTGTCCTTATTACAGAATGGACATAGATTCATTGGAGAGAGTACAACGTAGAATGACAAAAATGATCCATAATATTAGATCTTCCGTATAAAGAAAGGTTGAAGAAATTAGGCTTACATTCGTTAGAGAGACGTAGAGTTAGAGGGGATATGATAGAGGTGTTCAAGTGGGTTAGTGGGATTAACAAAGGGGACATGACAAATTTACTAAAGCTCAGTGATAGCGAAAGAACTCGTACCAATGGTTTCAAATTAGATAAATTTCGTTTCAGAAAAGATATAGGCAAATATTGGTTTGGTAACAGAGTTGTAGATGGGTGGAATGGACTACCAAGTGCTATAGTGGGATTAAAAACGATAGGGAGCTTTAAGATAAAATTGGATAAGCATATGGACGAGAAGGGTTGGGTGTGAAGGGGGATCAGCAGGGTTGGGCCAATCAGCGCTCTGCAGACCCCCGTAATCCTGCGTTAATCTCTAACCGTTTTGGTAAGATGATCCTCAGGGTATTAGAGTGTTGAGCCTATAATTGGGCTTTGTAATTGGGGTTGTGTGGGACAGGGATCTGCCTTGCTTAGGCCAATCGGCTTTCTGCAGACTCCCATTTTCTTATGTTCTTATGTTATGTTTGCTTCTTTCCATTGACACCTGGATGGGTGTAAACGTCTTAAAACAGTAGGCTGAATGGGGCCGAATGGATACAAGCCAAAGAGAGAGGGAGAGAAAGAGAAAAAAAACGAGGTGGGCTCCCTTAATCGATGGATGCATAGGGGGCTTAGACCAGCGGTTTAGAATGCACCCATCCCCCTTGCCCAAATTAGCAGTCAGTAACTCACACAAATAATTGACCCCTTGAGTTTCAGGCTATAAGGAAGTTGGAGCCGTAAACATCGACATAGAACAGAAATACAATAATAATGTAGGTTTCTGATGGCTATAAAATGTGTCTAATTTAGTTTTATGTATTTATTAATGTACTAGGACCGTATTTTAGTTGTTAATTCTGCTAAATATCGATGCCTACAGCTCCAACTTCCTTATAGGCTGAACTCGCAAGTGGTCAATTAAGCACCTAAGTAAATGCTTACAAAATGGTATCAACCCTTATTATAACCCCCTTGCAAACGCGTGTTTTTCATTATACGTGTCAACGCTTGGTTCTTGTTAGCATCAGGTGAGTAGAGTTTTCATTTCAATTGCATATTTCCTTAAATACCGGTACCTCTTTGTAAATAATGTGTCCTTCCTGTTAATATTTTACACCGTTATCTATGTAAAACTTTCCTAATCTTTCTCTTCCTGCTTTCACTTGTTATCTCCGCTACTTGCATATTAACTCTCTCTCACTCTCTCTCTCTCTCTTTTCCCATCAACCCAGACTTTGGTTGCTAACTCACTGTTTTCTTGTTGGTCCTGGTCATTCAGGGACAAGCTACCCACGTACCTGGAAGACAAAAATGTATAATTAGAATGACATATAATGAAAAAAAAAATATATATATATATATAACAATAACAACAACAACAAACAGAATATTGAATATATAATATATCCAATATTCTCACTCTCACTCTCTCTCTCTCTAATAAGCACACTGTAATTACAGTGTGTGTGTGTGTGTGTGTGTGTGTAATACAGTCAGCAAACACACACACACACACACACATTTTCGCTCTTTCTCTCTCGTTACATCTTCTCGCTTTCTTATATCTTAATTGATCAGCATTGTCAACAATATTATAATTTAATCTTTTCATCATCAATTTTCTGTTATCTTTATCTTGCTATGCCGGCCCCTGTTTCTTCTTTCTTACCATACGTAAAGTAAGATGGGGCATTTCACAAACTTTTTCTATAGGATGATTACGTACTGTCAAAAATCAAGGGTATGAAAAAGGCATACAGTATACAATCATTGGGCATACTGAGTGATTTACCTCTCTATCCTCGTATTTGATGGATTCATTACTACCAATATATCTTTATAAGGGTACTTTATTATGGACATTTAATTGCCCTTCTCATACCTTCTTTAAACCCATATTTTGTTGCAGCGCAAAGTACACAATTGCCGACTTGTGAGTTTCGTTCTATAAGGCAGTTGGAGCTGTAAACAACGATATTTAACAGAATTTACAGCGAAAATACGGCCGTAGGACATTTATAAATACATAAAACCCAATTCAACGTACCATTTATCCATCAGTAAACGTACATTATTCTTGCATTTCTCTTTAATATCGATGTTCACGGCTCCAACTTCCTTATAGCCTGAAACTTGCAAGTGGTCAATTAGTGTAACAGTTATCCTATTTTCTTGTCATCGTATTCTTCCTCGTCCTCCTCTTCTTCCTTGTCTCTTTCTTCTTCTTTTATCAACTCTAATTCAACCTCTTCTTATTTATTTTGTATTTTGTACCTTCTAGATCACCTTTTGCTTCTTCTTCACCTCTTCAGTTATCTTAATTTTCCCCTCTCATTCTGCCTAGTCTTTATATTATGTTCTTCCGTTTTTCATTCATCTCTTCTTTGCCTTCCTCTTTTACTTCCACCCATTCTACTACTCTCTTCATATGCTTCTCCGCCTCTTTATCAGGTCTATTTCTTCTAATTTATCTTTATTTCCCCTCATATTCCACCTCTTCTTGTATTCGTGTTCTGCTTCGTATTATATTTTGTCATTCACTTTTGTTCTTACATTTCACCTACTGTATTCCTCTTTCACTTCTTATATTCTCCCTCTTCTTCGTCTTTCGCACCTCATTTTTTCCCTTTTCTCCTTATAATTTACCTACTGTTCTTCTCTTCTTTCTCTACATCATATTTAGTGCGTTTCTCCATTCATAAGAACATAAGGAACGTAAGGAATTGAGAGTCTGCAGAAAGCCGATTGGCTCACACAAGGCAGATCCCTCTCACACCCAACCCCAATTATAAGGCCTAATTATAGCTCACTAACACCATGAGGACCTACGTCACCAAAACGGTCAGAGGTTAACACAAGAAAACTGGGTCTGCAGAGCGCCGATTGGCCCACACCCGGCAGATTCCCCTCACACCCAACACATCTCGTCCATATTCCTATCTAATTTGATCTAAAAACTCTATTGTTCCTGATCCCACTATAGCACTTGATAGCCTATTCCACCTATCTACAACTCTGTTAGCCGGAGGGAGCGGAGGGTGGGGAGAGAGCCTTCTAATTTGCTGTCCTATTTTTCTACTATGAACTGTCCCTGTCTAGTAGTATTAAGGCCGGACCACCTAGTAGGGACCGCAAGGTCTGTGTTCTGAGTATATGTGTAACTCTGAGTAACTCTCACCATATTCACACCACACACCATTATAATATAGTCATCTATTAGTATATAAGGGCAAAGGGGAAAGAGGAGTGTGTGGTAACCACCGAGGAATATGTCTTCTAAGCGTAGTAGGGAAGGTATACAGTAGGGTAGTGATTGAGAGAGTGAGAGTGAGAACGGAGAAATGGATAGGCGACGAGCAGGGAGGCTTTAGGAAGGGAAGAGGATGTGTAGATCAGATTTTTACCCTGAATTGTGTTGTGGAGAAGTATCTGGAGAAGAAACAAAAGGTGTATGTTGCCTTTATGGACTTGGAGAAGGCCTATGACAGAGTGGATAGAGAAGGTTTGTGGAAAGTACTTAGAATATACGGAGTAGAGGGCAAGTTGCTGAAAGCAGTGAAGAGCATGTATGAGGGTGCAAAGGCGGCAGTACGTGTGGAGAGTGAGCAGAGCGAGTTCTTTGACCTGAATGTTGGTTTGAAACAGGGGTGTGTGATGTCCCCGTGGTTGTTTACTGTATATATGGATGGAGTTATGAAAGAAATACTATCAAGAGCAGTGGATGTTGGTGTATCGCTGAAAAGGGAGGGAATTGAGTGGAAGCTACCTATACTGTTGTTTGCCGATGATACAGTTCTGATGAGTGATAATGAATGGGAGTTGCAGGGTCTGGTAAATGAGTTTGGAACAGTGTGCGAAAAACGGAATTTGAAGGTAAATACGGGGAAGAGCAAGGTTATGGTCTTCGAAAGGGGTGAAGTCACAGAGTGTGAGGTGAAGCTGAACGGTCAGGCTATGGAGATCGTCAACTCTTTTAAGTATCTGGGCAGTGTGTTGAGTAAAGATGGGACTATGGATGAAGAGGTGCGGGAGAGGGTACAACAGGGGAAGAGGGTTGTAGGAACGCTAAAAGCAGTAACAAGAAATAGGGTGGTCAGTATGGAAGTGAAGAAGTCCTTGCATGACAGTGTGGTAATCCCGACACTGACTTACGGAAGCGAAGCATGGACGTTGGTTGAGAGACTCAGACCAAGAGTGAGAGCAGTGGAAATGAATTACTTAACCTCTGAAGTGCGCACGGGGGTAAATGAAAACCTCCCCCTGTGCTGACGTATTTGAGGTTTTTCGTCACTAAAATATTCATTGTACCATTAATAGCATTAATAATTATCCATATGCGCCTATTATGGGTTGATTATAAAGGTATTAACCTGAAACAACAATAAAACGAGTGAAAACAGCGTTTGGATGGTCAAAATCGGAGATATAGCCCGCGAGTTGTATAATGTATGGGTGAGGCAAGCTACCTTCCCGCCAATTTTCCCCAAGGCCACTGCGACACAGTCGATCGATACTCTCTCTCTCTCTCTTGCACTCGATTGCTATCAGTGATGACAACACCCTGCTTGCAACTCGCTAATGTTAGCACGAAAATATACCTCAGAATAAGGGAATAATAGGGAAAATAGGTGATAACTGAGGAATAGGAGGAAAGTGGGGAAGGAGGGGAGGTAGAGGACTGAGATTTTGCATGGCCCAGGGGCCAAACAAAAATAAACAAATAAAAAAATAAAAATAAAACAAATATTTTTTTTTCGATGTCAAAAGTTGATTTTTAGTTTTACTTACTCAGGAGAGTCTTCCCGCAGTCCGCCGGGGGAACTCTTAAGAGTCTTCCCGCAGCTCCCGGGTTAAGGAGTGCGTGCAGAATTACATGGAGGGATAGACAGACTAATGAGGAAGTAAGAAGGAGGTGTGGTGTGGAGGTAGATGTGCTGGAAAGTGTGAAAAGGAACAACTTGAGATGGTTCGGCCATATGGAACGTATGGAAAGCGAGAGAATGACTAAGAGGGTGTACGAGAGCGAGGTGGAGGGACAGAGGGGGAGAGGTAGACCGAATATGAGGTGGAAGGATGGAGTGAGGAACTACATGAATGAAGGCGGTGCTGGTTGGGGGGAGGGGCGTCGACTGACTGGGGACAGAGGTGCATGGGGGCGGTTCGTTCGTGGCCACCCCTTCGGGGATCACGGCGTCAGGCAATAGATAGATAGATAGATCTGCTAGAATAAACTATGCAACTACCTCATAATGACGGCTTGAAGCATAAACTTGCGGAATGGTAGCCTCCTAAATAACTATCAGAAAGCTAAAGGCGCAAAACAAAACACACAATAACAAACATGGCGCGATGATCCTGGGACACGTAGGCGCCTGTTACAATAGTACCCTAATTTACACACCTCCTGCGGACGTACCAATGGGGTAGTCTGTGCTAGTTAATCTAAAAACATGTTCAATACAACTCAGATGTATACGAATGAGCAAGGACTCACTAGAATTGAGCGAACGAAGAATGAAGCAGGAGCACAGAGTAACCCACCCTCACGTAACGGACGCGGGAGGAGGAAGGAAGTTTGGACGCTAGAGGGCCAGCGTCAGGAATCCACACGCAAGAAATCCATGCAGTGGGAAGCTTGAGTATAGCAAGTATTAAGTTAATTTTGATTTTTTATTTTTTACGAAGTTTTTTCGTAGTGAGTACCCAATTATAAAGATGATTCCATAAGAGAATACGCGTTGCACTTATGAAGTTGTACTCCTGTCCTCCCGCGCGGTAGATTCAAACTAGCGACCACGGTGTTTGATGGGAGACTATTATACTAATAGGCATATCGTCAATGATGGAGGGGCCACTATTAAATATAGCTAGAATAAAAATAAAAAGACGTCATCGGTACAGAAGGGGTAAAGATTTCTATCACGGTTTATTTATTTTATTTTTTTCCCAGGAGGAGGAGACGCTATGGCACGCTACCCCTGAGATGAAGAGTAAGAGGCTACAACGCTTCACTGTAGCCGTGGACCAACAGGCGGCCTTTGAATCAGAGCGACTTTGGCAGCTTGTATCCGCAGCTATCAAGGGTGACGACCAGGTAAATATATACAGCATAAGAACATGTGGGGTGTAGTGGCTCTGGTTCATAGTTGGAGGGATTGTAGGTTAACTATAAGAAGATAATTTTGCAAGAATGCATTGACAGATGTGAATGATGAGTGATGATTTTAGGTGAACATAGCAGTGAGGCAAGGGGTCATGTCACCTTGGCTGTTTAATATATACATGGATGGAGTGATCAGTTATGGAAGGTGTGATCAATATGTACATGAGTTTGGCTGGAGTGGGAGGATATGGAATGGAATAGTTTAATGTGTCTTTGTGCAGATAATGCTGTCCTATTTGTAGAAAGTGTGGAAGAGTTTCAAAGAGTGGTCACAGAATTTGACAGGGTGTGTGAAAGGAAAAAGTTAAATTTAAGGTAATTGTAGGGGAATTTAAGGTAATGGTGTATGAGAGAAGAACACATGAAACTAGAGACTGTAAGATACAAAATTAGTCAAGTACATAAAGAAAATTTGTAAAATGAAACTGAGAAATGAAGGTAGAAGTTTAGTCGTATTCTTAAAACCCCCATACCTTCCCTTAACTTTCCTTTTCCTTCCAAGGAATTTTCTTTCCTTCGGTATTCTTAAAGAATTCCTTGGAAGGAAATTTTTTCGGAAGTGTAGGGAGCTCTGTTCCACAGGCGAAGCTAGGCGCGCACCAGTTGGTATGCCTGAAGTAGTAAACAAACATTGTCAAACAAACGTTTCCATGGGTTGACTTGCATTATTGTTGCCCAAAACATGATTTACACCACCAATATTGTCTTCAAAGCATATTATGGTGACTTGCACAAACACAAGAATGAATTGTCAACATGATATTAATAAATACAGGTTCCTAGCTCTAAATCGCGCATGTACACCAACAAGCCATATTCTGTTGTATTTAGACCTAGCCTATAGGCTATTATCCAAGAATATAATTACATATACCTGTACACTGATATGATAAGAAACAGGGATGGAGATAAATTAGATTAGCCGAATGTGGTGCAAATTAGTGTACCGTATATCGAGCATGAGAACTTTTAAATTACAAGGTCAAGTCTTCCATTTCTGACCAAAACTTAACAACTAGGCTAGGCCTATAGGAATCGTACAATAACCCACTATTGAGAAGTATTTACCTTGAAAGTTCAATATACATTATAGCCTGACATATTCTGGTGTGCTGAGTTCAAATACAAATTTGAACTTCTGTAGGCCTAGCCTATATATTATATAGGCCTAGGCTAGATTTGTTTTCTATTCAGCGAACAAAAAGTAAAGGTAATACTGATTTTTAGCACCAACAGTTACCTCATATATCTTGTTATGCCTATTAGATCTGGTAGAGCATATACATCATTGCTATATTTATCATTAAGAGCAGAAATGTATTATAAGGGAGATAGGCCTATAATTATAAGAAAACTAAAATACACCGGACAGCCCTTTTTACTAGTTATGCGGGGGTGTGGGGGCGGCATTCCCCACCCATACTACTAGGATAGGTTAGGTAAGGTTGTTAGGTTAGGCTAATTAAAACAACACTGTATAACCAAAAAAAAAAAATCCGGGGCTGTGCTATTAGATACTGTATAGTCAAAGTCACCGGAGAAAAGAAATTCCCGTGTGGCAACCGTCTTCCAACTTGTTTGAGTTTGTGCATTCTTGTGGTGAATAGCTAAATGATATACAATGATGCTAAAGACAACAGACTTCAGTGTAAAACAGTAAAATAAATTGTATTTACCTTTTTTCTAAACACAAACCTAAATGAAACAAATATTATCAGTCAGCTGATGAAATACATGGTTGTAGCCGAGCGTATGGAACGAAACAGTAGTGGAGGAAGGGGAGGAAAGAGGAAGATGTTAGATAATATACCATATATCTCCCACATAAAGCAATGTTGTTATGTCACATATGTATGGGTTTGTAGTACAAGGCACATGTGAACAATGAGCACCCTGAACATAGATATAAAGGAACATTATTGTAGAGAATATACAAAAATAATGTAAAGGGAGGGAAAGGGGAGGAGATATCCCGCGAAGGAACGAAACTGTTGTGGAGGAAGGAGGGTGTTAGATAATATACCATAATATCTCCCATATAAAGCAATGTTATTATGTCACGTGTATGGGTTTGTAGTACTAGGTACATGTGAACAATGAGCACCCTGAACGTAGGTGTAAAGAAGATACCTGTACTTGTAAAGAAAATACAATAATAATGTTGAGGGTGGCCAAGGAATTCAAAGTTGTTTAAAGACCGCGCCACAAACGGGATATCTCCTCCCCTTTTCCTCCCTTGAAATTATGTTTGTATATTCTCTACAATAATATTCCTTTACACCTACGTTCAGGGTGCTCATTGTTCACATGTGCCTTGTACTACAAACCCATACACATGTGACATAACAACATTGCTTTATATGGGAGATATATACTGTATATGGTATAATATCCAACATCCTCCTCTTTCCTCCGCTACCGTTTCGCTCTATACGCTCGGCCACAACCATGTATTTTATCAGCTGACTGCTAATACTTGTGTTTCATTTAGGTTTGTGTTTAGAAAAAAGGTAAATACAATTTATTTTACTGTTTTACACTGAAGTCTGTTGTCTTTGGTATCATTGTATATCATTTAGCTATTCACCACAAGAATGCACCAACTCAAACAAGTTGGAAGACGGTTGCCAAACGGGAATTTCTTTTCTCCCGTGACTTTGACTATAGTTGGAAAATAGGTAAATACTAATTTCTGCTCCAAATCTTTATAATACAACACTATATATGAAGGACAAAAACACACACAACCAAAAATACTTACTACAATCGCTGTTGGTGCTAAAAGTCAGGTTTACCAAAGTAAAAGCTAGGCTATATTTGATCTGGTCCAATTTGGTAAAAATTGCATTTCATGGCCCATAGGCTAGTAGATTTACTATGCTATTGAAACTATTTTTGTTTTCAATGTTTATATTTATTTAGGCTACCGATATTTATTTATTAATGATCTAATTTGACCGTTTTTTATTTTTATACATTATTTTGGTAAGGGTTGTGTTGTTGTTGTTGTTCCCCAAGCTGCCTGGCCGAACAGCCCCAAGGCCCCGAGCAAGGCCAAGGCCATAACCGAGCGCCCCCACAGAACCCTCCCTGCTGACCACAATAAAGCTTGGGTGACTGAAGCCACTCCATGGCGGGGAGCTGAGGAGGGTGCGGAAACGCCCGGGAAACCAAAGCCACACCCAGGGCCCTGTGCCCCTCAGCAATTATGAAGAGAAAGTTGAGGGGCATAGGAAAAATGTGATGCTTTGGCTTCCAATCTTGGTAGATTGGGATGACCTCCACGGAAGAGACGACGTCACTTGAGATCTAGAAAATATATAAGGAAAAGGAACAGTCAGAGTAAGCTATGGGTATGGCAGAGATCGCTCAGTTCTCACTCTGATAGACCAGCCCATCACCAGGGTAAGGGTTGTTGTTGTTGTTGCTGTTCCTCAGGCTGTCTGGCCGAGCAGCCCCAAGGTCCCGAGCAAGGCCAAGGCCATAACCGAGCGCCCCCACAGAACCCTCCCAGCTTACCACCAATAATGCCCAGGTGACCGAAGCCACTCAAAGGCGGGGAGCTGAGGAGGGTGCGGAAACGCCTGGGAAACAAAAGCCCCACCCAAGGCCCTGTGCCCCTCAGCAATTATAAAGGGAAAGTTGAGGGGCAAAGGAAAAATGTGACACTTTGGCTCCCAATCTGCCAGGGTTGGCAGTAGGGAGGTCAATCCACGGAAAAGACGCCGTCACTTGAGATCTAGAAAATATATAAGTAAAAGGAACAGTCAGAGTAAGCTATGGGTATGGCAGTAAGGGTTGTGTTAGCGGGCGTACCATCTGCTTTGTTTCCATATTCGCACGCTCGCAGTTACAGTCACGTCTAATTTGACTGCTGTTATTTGCCCCTGCTGGTAATATACTGTATATGATGATGACAATGTCATAGGGGGTGAGGGGACAAAGCACCCCTCAAATCTTTATTATATCCCACGGCCAGGTGTCGGGTAAATTGTTTTTCCGTGGGATACAATAATGGTTTGAGGGGGGCTCATCCCCCATCATCCCCATGACTTGTTGTCATTATCATACATATTACCAGCAGGGGCAAATAACAGCAATGAAATTAGATGCGAATGTAACTGCGAGCGTGCACCTGTGTAAACAAAGTGGACGGTACGCCCGCTAATACAACCCTTACCATTATTTGTTATTTGCTCTTCTGCAAACAATATATACAGTACTGTATATTGATGACAATAATTCCTGGGAAGGTGAGGCCAGAGGCCCCCCTCAACCTAAGAAGCGGACATAATAGAAGTGAACTTAACGGTCATGGCCCAGAGCGTGCGAATCGCCGCGGAAGGTTGCTTGGATAATACTGTACTGACTTTAAATAAGATTCTTCCAATTTTTAAATTGAATTTTGGGGAAGGATGTAGTTTCCGGGTGTACGGTTGTCATGTTGTGCGCTTGCACTTACGTTCCCGTCTATTTCGACGCTATCTTTTCTGCTCTTTGCCCCCTGTCATTACTGCATGAATATTAGGTTAGGTTAGGTTAGGTTGTTTGGTTAGGCTGATGTATTTTTATATCCAAAGGCATCCGCATAGTGTAAACAAGGTGGGCGGTACACCCGGTAACTACATTCTTGCCGAATTTTGTTCTTGGGTAATCTGAATAAAAGATGAATCACCAATAGTTATGATTTAGGCATCAATGAGTAGGTTATTCATCATATTAGCTATCCATTAGCATAGTTTTGAAGATTGGATGATATTCTTATGTTCTTTACTCTCCCCTCACAGGCTAGGCTATCATATAGTTTGGCAAAGGCTAGGTTACCATGTACAGTAGTTAGGCAAATATCTTTGTAAGGCCTCGCCCAATTTCTTACCGATTACTCACATACACTAGTGGCTTGCACTATTTGTTTCACTAACTGGCCTTCCTTGTGCAGCCCAATATAATGTGCAATTAGATCCGGTGTCACGTTCTTTCGCTGACCCGTACACACTAAACATTTCATATACAGTACCAGGCATTTCAGAATTGTAATATGCAAATACAGGAGAATGGATAGTGAATAAAAAAAACAGAGGAAAACATGCAAGTAAGTAGGGGGATTGAAGAATTTGATCGTATCCTGAAAGAAAAAAATGGTCAGTCAAGAAGTAAAAGTCACTGAGAAACAGTGTGCTGCTCCCAACACTTGCATATAATTGAGACAGACAGCAAGTAATGAGGACCTCTCCAAATTGAGAACTGTTGGTATGAGTTATTTAAGAATGGCATCGTGTGGGAACATGCGAGATAGACGAAGTAATAGGATAGACTATGAATGACCGTCCATCTCTTCTGATCTATCAGAAGAGACCTGATGACTCCATCGACGATACCTGCCTGACCGGCTAATTCATATACGGCATAACCGGCTAATTAATTTAAATAAACGAGAGGGTCCAAACAAGCCAGTAGGCTTACAACATGACCCTATTTCAACGGTAAATTAAACACATTGTAGAAGACTGCATTTCACACAATCACTTACGCCAACAACATAATGTACACTCCTTTAGAGCTCTGTGGGAAAGCCCGACCGTGGCCATTGCCTTCCTTAGTCTGTTCGGCCAGGCAGCTTAGGGGACGACAACAACAACAACAACAACTATGAATCTCTTGGAATGGAAGAGCAAGCTCTGGTCATTGAGTGTGGAGTGGTTGAGTGGATAAAGAGCAGTACTTTGAGGTGGTACAGTCATGTTCAAAGAATGGATGAGGACAGAAGGCCAAGAAAGTCGCATGAAAGTGAACTGAAAGGAACACTTGGTAGTGGAAGACCACCAATGGTTTGTTTAACAAAAGCAGGAAAGTATATTCAAGAAAAAGTTTTATTTAATGGCTTGGGTATACGAAGTACTGTACAGTGGAGCCCCCATCCTCGCTACACCGGTCTTCGTTGATTCAATTCTCGCACCACACACCAAATATTCCCCATTTCAATTCTCGCGCCAAAAGCCTCATTCCTCGCATCAAAATCCCAGCCAAAACCCGAAAAAATAGCAAAAATAACGAAAAACTCGACATAAAACTAGAAAACAAACAAAAACAATATTTTTTTTTTAAAATAACGAAAGAATCTGCCAGTAGCTTGCCGTTTAGAGACGAAATCTAAGTGAATCCGAGATCCGATCGTCAAATGCGCAAGATGCCGCCATCTTTGTATGACGTCATCACTAAGCAGACGCTTGCAGTTTAGCTAGTATCTGTGTTGACAAAACAACCGTTTCTCCCCTTATCTCTCGCGTTTATTATAACCTCTAGTACATCTAGTGATAGGGATGGTTGGCCTGGTGAAGGAATTTCATGCTCAAAACACAGCAAAGACCAGTCCATGTTGGACGAAAGCGATTGAATTGCCTAGCCTAGACGATGTTAGCCTAGGCTAGGCTAAGTATGACAATGATTTATAATAAAATCTGTGTGGTAAGTAATCTTCTCATAATACGTATTTATACGTCTTTTCCTCATAATATGTATTTATTGGATGCATTTGGGGCGAAATGGGTACTTGAGGGGTGGCTGGACGAATTTAGAACCTAGGCCTAGGCTAGGCCTAAAAATGTTCGCATGATAGAAACAATGCCCCAATCTACAGTATTTATGGTTAGGACTGTCATTTAGCCATGTCTACATTATTATTTACAATGCATAAGATTTAGGCCTAGGCTACTTAATGTAGCCTAGACAAAAAACATGTTTTCATAGCCTAACACTGGGAAAAAGTGCGGTAATTGTTTAGATAGCCTATTGGGCCTTTTTTTTTCTAGTTATTAAAAACTTATTCTATGATGTATTATATGATACAGTATAATGCATAAAATTTAATTTGTGTACAATAAAACATGTTTTCATAGGCAAAAAATAGAAAAAGACGCAAATTTTGGCATGAGCACGGAACTGATTGAATTTTCCCCATAAGAACAGTGCCCCGATCTTGGATGTTTCAATCCTAGCTCTATTTCTGCGGAACCGATTAGCAGCTAGGATGGGGGCTCCACTGTACACCTATACAAAGTAATTGGTAATTTTACCATGGCCATTTCTTTATCAAAAATGTCCCAGGAGGAAGCAAGACATTCAAGACGATGATGATGTTAGAGTAAGTTTAGCTATGTTTCTATTTTTATGAGCTTTTTCTTGTAAGTTTGTATTATTTCTATTTTAACCCCTTGAGGATTATGATGCATTTTGATTGTTTATTTTGGCTATTGTTCCATATTAGGAAAGAATTGTGGGCCTTCCAAAACTGAATAAAATCGCCTAATGATAGCCAAAGTAAAATGTTAGATTGTGTCATGATCCTCAAGGAGTTAAGTAGCATTTCTATTTCCAGTTTACAGGTCTCCCTTACTATTCGATGCTCTGATTTACGATATTATTATAGGTTTTTAGGTGTTTGGGTTTAGCCGGGTCCGAGAACGCATCCCCATTTACCCCATTAATTTTAGGTTTGCAATACGATTTTTCCTTTTAAGATCAGGTAATCAGGAACGTAACCCAATCGTATATCGAGGGAAACCTGTACATGAGAGTAAGTTGTCTTGTTTGTGTGTCCCCCAGGTAGCAGCGACGGAAGAGAAGACCATCCTGGAGGAGGCCCAGCGGAGTGCGGCCAGTGAACGCAAGGCCAAGTGTGAAGACTGGCTGCCCAAGTTATTTGTTCAGGTAACGTCAACGCTATTGTGTTTTGTGATTTCCCTGTTCTTGCTCTGTCTTGAGTCAGCCACCCCCAAAAACAGAAAAGAAGGAAAAAAGGGGGAAAAAGAAAAGAGGGGGAAAAAATAGGAAAAGTGGGGATTGGGCCTGAGTAAATAGAAATACTGTAGAACGTCAACGGTATAATCCTGTGTAGCGAGGAGACCTGTACTTATATCTCAATAATTTGGTAATGTTACAATATATATATATATATATACAGTATATACAGTAAAAGTCTGTTAATCCGACGACCGATGATTCGAATCTCCCAATAGTCCGAATTTTTCAATTTGAGGCCAAATCCGAATTCACCCGATGGTCCGAATTTCAAGAAGTTGGTCCGAATTTCAAGAAGTCCCAAAGTCCCCTTTTTGAGGCATTAGGCCACTCAAATGACACATAATGGAGCACACACATATCATATGTTCATGAATTCACTTTAAAAGTTTACCATTGTCATTGTAGCCTATTACCTACTTCAAAACATTCAGATTAATGGTCAAAGGAAGCTACTGATATAAACGTAAACACCTTCTTCTTCTTCTTCTTCTTCTTCTTCTTCTTCCACATCGTCTGCTAGAGAGTTTGTTTTGCTCTTGAACGCATCCTTGGGACGCTCCGATGCGCTACTGGCTTGCACCGCATTTTCTGCAAGCGCATTCAGTCTTGAGCTTGAAAACGCACCTTTGGATGTACAGTATTAGCCTTGAGCTTGAAAACGCACCTTTGGACGTTCCGATACGCTACTATTTATAGTTCAGTGATCGGAGCGTCCCAAGGGTGCTTTCAAGACAACAAGACAAGGGTGCTTTCAATACAATACAGTAGTCCCTCGTTATTGACGGGGGTTACGTTCTTAAGACTGCCGTCGATAGCAAAAACCGTCGATACCGCATAGTAGCCGTGGTCTCTATCCTAGGCTATGTACTTATAAGTGTTTCCTTTACACAGGCACACCGTCTATCACTGAATACATTAGAGGCCATAATAAACGCAAGAGATACAAGGTTCAGGCACAAATAAGCAAGTAAAAGGCGGGTGGACTCAGAGCTTCTGCCTGGTATTATTGTTATTGTTTGACAACATTAAAAATGGAGGACTAAAGTGACGCTCCGATCGTCGGTGAATCCGGATTCACTCAAAATCTAGTCTTTAGGCTAATTATTTTTGCTCTCGTTTTCGGTGTATTTTCTTATTATTGTATGTCTTATTGTTCATCATTTAATCCACTTTTGGTTGGTATATTAGAGTAATATAAATAAACAATTAATCCGTCGATATAACATTAAAAATGGAGGTCGAAAGTGACGCTCCGATCGTCGGTGAATCCGGATTCACTCAAAACCTAGTCTTTAGGCTAATTATTTTTGCTCTCGTTTTCGGTGTATTTTCTTATTATTGTATGTCTTATTGTTCATCATTTAATCCACTTTTGGTTGGTATATTAGAGTAATATAAATAAACAATTAATCCGTCGATATATCAGTCGATACTCGAATCAGTCTAAAGTCAGTCGATAGTCGAATCCGTCTATGATAAAGCAATCAATCTATAATCAAATCCGTCTATAAAAAAGCCGTCTATAACGAGGGACTACTGTATAATATAACTGAGCACGTCACAAAGGAAAATTACAAGAACCTCTCAGGGAAGTGCCGTTGTTAAGGCATTACTTCCCGAACCACATCTGATCTAATCTTCAAGAGCAAGACAAACTCGCTAGTAGACGGAAGAAGAAGACGATGCGGACATATGGTGTTTACGTTTATATCAGCAGATTCCTTTGACCATTGAATGTTTTGAAGTAGGTAATAGGCTACAATGACAATGGTAAACTTTTGAAGTGATTTCAGGAACATATGAGCCGATATGTGTGCACCATTGTTTCATTTGGGTGGCCTAATGCCTCAATGTTTTCGTCAGGCCACAGGTTCATAGGGGTAAAGTCCGATAATCCGAAAAATCCACTAATCCGAACGAGGGCCGGTCCGCTGCCCTTCGGATTAACGGAAGTTTACTGTATATATATATATATACTGTATATACATACAGTACAGTGGTCCCTCGCGTTTAGCGGATTTCAGCTTGGCGAAACACAGTATTGGCGATAGGTTGGATATGGTACCAGAATCCGAATTTGGCACTTCAAATACACTTTTGGCGAGAATGCTGACATCTCGGAATGGCGTCGGCCTAGAATGCGCCGCCCGCAAGCTAGTCTCACCAGGCCTAACTCTAAATAATTCATGGTAAATAAAATCTGTTATCTATTATCTTTTCTATTGCTGTTAATGTTTCATGTAGGCTACAGTAGAGCGCCGTATTGAGAGTTACTCTTAGGCCGAGGCTAGGCTATAGATAGGCTTAGGCCTACGCACAAAACCCTAACTGAGCTGCTTGGATAGCGAGAATATCCCAGGTATATTTCATAAACGTATATTAACAGAGTAATCTTGACCAAATCGATTTGTGAACCTCATATCTCTTGTGTTTTGCTTTGTTTATTGTGCCGAACAGTCTGCGACACACAAACACACACGCGCGCATCAGCTCACTCAGGGGCCCAATCGATAAATATAATTAATCAAAGAAGTGACCACGGATCCAAAACCAATTTCATTATTTTGCTCAATCGAACAGCAGTTGGTATAGAAAATTCTAGTCTTCACCATTCACAAGGTGAAAGTGATTTATGCCTCCTGATATATATCTAAGCTAGGTTAGACCATTTCTTGGTCTTGTTGCTAAGGTTATGTGGTTATTCCTTATCAATAAGACTATTCACAAGATAACAATGAATTCTGCTGCCTGATATACATCTAACCTAGGTTAGGTCAATTCTTTGTGGAGATATATAGGCTAGGCCTATGTCTTCTAGCAAAAACAGAGTAAGCAGACGGCGCCGAGTGTGTCGGCGATCGACGATGCGCATGGCGGGCGGTTTGAAAAGGCCCAAAAGGGTGAACTCGGGCCTCGTCAAAGACTAATGGATAATTTTCCCATTTAAAGTACTATTCACGTTTGGCGAAATTCACTTTTGGCGATGGTTTGGCTAGACTAATGAATTCACTAAATGAGAGGGACCACTGTATATATATACTGTACTGTATATATATATATATTTATACATACAATATATTTTTACATTTTACATTCATAAATAGTCCACGAATATATGGTATTAGATTAGGTTAGTTTAGATTTTGGTTAAATTAGGTTAAAGACATTTTTCAATGTTTCTTAGTAAATAGGCATCTGAAAAGCAGTTCTCCCCGCTACACAGGATCTTACCAGGTCAAGTCTGGTTTCTTTGATTCATGTAATCATTAGGCTATCAGAGTGCAGTTGGGTATATTGTACACTTGGTCAAAGAATTATCTGCACCCCTACGCTGATCATCTGTTGTACATAGCTTGGTAGGTTGGCACCTCTGCCTGCAGCTATATCCATCCGAAGCGAGGATCTTCTTTGACACATAATACACAACGTATCTCCTCAAAACTTATAACACATACTTTGAGTTATATGTAAGTCAGCGTAGGGGTGCAGACAATTCTTTGACCAAGTGTTTATAGGTTTAGGTAGGTGTAAATAGGTGTAAGTAAGGATAGGTGTTAATAGCCTTTCTTAATAAATCTATTAATAACCGTACTGGAGGGGAGGGTGTTGGTTATTGGTAGATGTAGTAGACTTGGTTGATTATAGACTCAATTAGATATATTTCACCGCCATTATCTTTTTATCTTGATATGAGAATAGGAGCAATTGTTGATGGAGGAATATAGTATGATTATGTATTATGTACAGTAGAGTATTTCCCATGTGTGTCTTTACGAATAATAGAACTCTTTATGCACCACACCAGTCAGACCCCTCCATGGACAGTAGGCTACTGATATTACGGTGCTAGACCCACCCCATGGGTCCTAACACAGTCCACTACTAACATACACTGTATCTTACACACCAGTGCCGGTACAGTGCCACCCTGTGCCAATTATAGGTTTGATTCCCAAAGGGAAGTAGAGAAAACCTAATATTTAGTAGGGCCCCGTAATCATTGACGACTTCGCCTATTAATAGTAATAGTCTCCATTCAACATCCTGCGCCAGCATTTTGAATAGCCCGTGCGGAAGCATCATGGAGTACTCATCATAATTTTTCAATGACTTACCTGAAGTTATAACTAATGGAAGTGAGGTATACCTGTATGCGGATGACACTAAGCTGTATAGAAGAGTGAGGAGTAAGGAAGATATGGGTTTGCTTCAAGGAGATGTGGAGGGCATGAAGGGATGGTCTGAGCATTGGTTAATGCCTTTTCATCCAAAAAAATGCAAGTACATGCGGATTGGGACCAGCAAGATAGACAAGGTAGGATACAGTATGTATGAAGCGATGGAGGAAGTGATTGCAGAAAAGGATATAGGAGTAGTGATAGACAATAAGTTAAATTTCTTAGAACATTTAGCGGAAAAGATAAACAAAGCCAATAGAATTGTAGGGCTGATAAGGAGGACATTTGTGTCACTTGACGAAGAAATCTTCAGGAATCTCTATACAGCGCTGGTTAGGCCGCACCTGGAATATGCGAACCAGGTGTGGGCTCCATATATGGTAAAGGATATAGAAGCAGTGGAGAAAGTGCAGAGGAGAGCTAGCAAGCTGGTACCAACGTTGAAGAACGCGGGCTATGAGCAGAGGTTGAGGACACTGGGGCTTCCGACACTGGCATATATTATTATTATTATTATATGAGATGCCGAAGTCTCCAACCAGGGTGCAGAAACACCATCAAGATCAATCCACACAAAACACCCGGAGGCACTGGAGAGAGACTATGGCAACTTAGGAAAAAATAAAAACATACACTGTATACTGTACTGTACATATACACATATTAAACACAGATAACATATTATGCAGTGGAGGATATCAAGCTTAAATATAATACAATAAAATAGAATAAAATAAGTTTAAAAATTAGAATTAATGCTGCAAAAAAGCATTAACTCTAGACTTAAAAATGGAGATATTAGCTGAATTGACTAGCTCATTTGGCAACTTATTCCACAAGTCAACCATGGCCGGCACAAAACACCGTGAAAACTGTGTAGTAGAAAAATTAACACGGCTCATGGCAAGATAATTAAGATTGCTTGTGAATCTAGTTGCACGAGCCCGGACATAGGGCCCAGGCAGAACCCCATGTAAGGGATGCTGAGGGTTGTTAAAAACTTTAAATAAAAGACTAAGGGCACCAACTTTACGTCGATGACACAGATCAAGAGACAAATTAGGTAGAATAAAACTGATGGAATTTAGCGACCTGTCAAGCAACTTGAGATGGCAGTCAGCTGCTGACAACCAGACAGGTGAGCAGTACTCGAAATGTGGCAAAATAAAAGCATAAAAAGACTTGATAACTGTGGCGTCACAAGCAAATGTTTTATAAACCTTGCGAAGCAGACCAATTTTTTGGGAAATGGAAGAGGAGAAAGAACGAATATGCTTTTCAAAAGTAAGTTTGGGATCAAGAGTAACTCCTAACAAACGCAGAGTATCCACATTCTCAATTTGCTCGCCAGAAACTTGTAGATGAGGATGGGGAGGATCCAAGGTACGAGATCTGCTGATGATAATGGAGTGTGTTTTACTAGCATTAAGTTTCATGCCCCAAAGTTCACACCATGATGTAATTTTGGCTAAATCCCTATTCAGAGCAGTAGCAATTACGTGTCGATCTATTGGTGATGCAATTGATGCATATAAAGTTGTATCATCAGCATAGGAGATTAGTTATTTTCAAGCTCGGAACACAGGTCAGCAGTAAAAATAATAAAAAGCAAAGGCCCAAGGACACTGCCTTGTGGAACACCAGAAACAACAGTAACAGAAGGGGAATGACACCCATCAATGACCACAGACTGAGATCTTTTCGTCAAAAATCTTCAAAAATCCTTAAAAAATTGCCACCAATACCAATGAGCTGTAACTTAAACAGAAGTGCTTTATGGTTGACTAAATCAAAAGCAGAACTAAAGTCAATAGCCACGACGCGAGACTCATGTCCCTGGTCCAATGAAGATTGCAAGTCATGGGTGAATGGAGAATAAGGGGACCGCTGATGGAGTGTTTTAAGATATTAAAAGGATTTAGTAACTTAAATTCTAATAATCTATTTAAGATAGCTAAAGAAGGTTCCACAAAAGGAAACAATTTAAAACTAACAGGCAGGAAAGCGAACCTAGACATAACTAAAAAATTCTTCACTCACAGTATTATTTGTGAGTGGAATAAGCTCCCTAATCAAGTTATAGACAGTGACTCAATATACACATTTATAAAAAGGTTAGACTCATATCACAGAGAATTTAGTCTGCAGTAGAAACTGATCACTGACAAGAGAACCTGGCAGAAATGAACCCTGTTTTCAGTAGAAGAGAGCAGAAAAAAAGTGAAGGTGTGCATGCCTTTTCCTTTCCATGTCTAACTATACTATAAATTCCTTCAGGCGATTTCCTAGCCCTGCAAGGTTATTCGCTTCTAACTGTTTTCACGTACGGCAAATTGCCGGAGGGAGCGGAGGGTGGAGAGAGGGCCTTCATTTTTGCTATCCTATCCTTCCACTTTCTCTTAGGGTTGCTATCTCTATTAGAATTAAGTCCTGGCCACCTCGCTGGGATCGTAAGATCTGTGTGGCCAGTGTATATAAGTAAATCTATGTATGTAAATATCTCTCTCAGCTCTTCTCTTCCAATCCTCTCATTCTTTTCCACCCCTCTCCCTCTCCTCCACCACCCGTCGCCACCACCTTCCACTTACAAACTCTGTTCCGCCTACGTCTCGCCTTCTGCGCATTTATCCAGGGCCTCCTCCATCCTCTTCCACTTAGAGAGAGATAGAGAGATACTTTTCCGTCATCACCCAGTTTCACCTGTCATATACCTTGTTCATCTGTTGTTGATTTCCTGTTGTAATTTATTATATATATTTTTACTAGTCATCTTCATCTTCCACTTCACCTCTCTATCTATCTATCTATCTATCTATCTATCTATCTATCTATCTATCTATCTCTCTCTCTCTCTCTCTCCTCTCTCTCTCTCTCTCTCTATGTATCTATCTCTCTATCTCTCTCTCTCTCTCTCTCTCTCTCTCTCTCTCTCTCTCTCTCTCTCTCTCTCTCTCTCTCTCTCTCTCTCTCTCTCTCTCAGCACCTGCCCGTATGTTTACGAATAATTAGTATTATCTCCTATGTATTCGACCTGTTAGTTTTTCATTCCATGTTAGCTCTCCATTCTCCTTGTTATCTTTGGTTTCCTCCTGCCATCCTGTTATTCCATGTTATTATATTGTCCTTTTACCTATCCACCTGTTTTGATATTTAATTATCTGTATCTCTTTCCTTACGTTTAACATGTTTGATCCCCTTTCATCTTCCTGTTCTGCTTATTGTTTTCCCTTTCTATATGCTTTATTATTTCTATTATGTCATTCTGCTCTTCCATTCTATCACTCTGTCCTTTCGCCTGACCATCTGCTTTCCATTTATCCTCGTTATGTTCTCTCTCATCCATTCAACAACCACGTATTCAATCTATTAGCTTCCTCCCCATCCATGCTTCACATTCTCCTGCCTATCATCTTCCGTTCTTCCACCTGTCATCCTGCTCGTTCATCTACTGCGTTATCTGCTACTCTTTACAACCTCTTACTACTTTTGATATTTTTTTAACTGCCTTACTTTTGTTTTATGTTTTACTAGTTTTGCTACTTTTTTAGAACTTTTTACTGCTTTTTAATTACAATATTTGTAGTACATTTTACAGCCGATTTCTACTTCTTCCCACTTCCCACATTCTCATTTGTGTTTCTTTACCCATTCTCTTTCATGTTTATCCAGCTGTTACTTTCGTACACATATTCCTCGTAGGTGTTCTCCTGTTTCTCTATATTCTTATTTTTTTTTAAACTTACTTCAAAAAGTGTTAGGGTTGTACACTTTAAAAGTAAATGGTAATTAAAATGCTATGTAATATCTTTTGATCTATTGATAGTGATTTACCGTTCTGTCCTTAAATGAGATGGTATATTACTAGCAATCTATCTTTATAAAGTTATATATATATCAATACTTTTATTACCCTTTTTGTACCTTACTTAAACACAAACTTTGTTGACACTGTAGACTGTGTGTGTGTGTGTGTGTGTGTGTGTGTGTATGTGTGTGTGTGTGTGTGTGTGTGTGTATTTGTTTTGAGAAAGATAATTATTATATATAGAGTTATATTATGTCGAGATAATGACATTTGGTAGGTCTTCTACTATAGGAAAATTAAGGCACCGTATAGATACCCAACTCGGTGAACCGACATATTATAGGCACCGGTTCTTACTCGTCACTGTTTACCTGTTATGTAAGTTAAGGTTCCTTGGTCAGCCGGTTATATTTCAAGGCCACACCATACTCTCCACACTCCTTGAACCTGATCATTATGAGAGTAGTAGTGGGGAGGAAGGATTGTCATGCTACACACACACACACGCGCGCGCGCACACACTCACACTCTCTCTCTCTCTCTCTTTATATATATATACCGGGTATTATATATATATATATATATATATATATATATATATATATATATATATATATATATATACTCCCCTCACTGTGTCCATATTTCCACATGGTTATTGTTGAACTATTGAGTCCAGATGTACCTTAACCCTGTCCAACTCCTGAAGTGGTTCCTCTAGCCTTCTTCTAGCCTTTTTGTTCCCTTTGTGACACTCCCCATACCAGTTAATTCCGTTGGTGGTAGTATTCTAAATAGTTACTGTATTTAGATAGGCTATATGAAGGTGTCCTACCCTGAGCCAGGTGCAAGGGCTAACCTATTTACCACAGGCTTATCTGCCCTCTTAATCTACATAGATCTGAGCTGACCTACTTGGTACGGTGTATTTGTAATTACAGCCTAGGAATTGTGGTCCGTCACACCTGGTCTGAATACACAACTAACAACACATGTATTAATGAATTGCAAAATTGTCTACTGTATGTAACACTAAATTATGTATTAGTTCATACATTGTATCTACTTTGAAAACACTAAACCCCAACTGTATATAATTATATTTGTAAATACTATGTAAGAAGAATAACCACTGTCGGTGGAAATAAACTTTATTATTATTATTATTATTAGTATTAGTAGTAGTAGTAGTAGTAGTAGTATATTGTATGTGTGTGCGTGTGTGTGTGATGAGGGGGTGAGGGGTCACGCTCTATTCCTTCTGATGCGTCCTAATCCGGGAGGAAGGAAGGAAGGAAGGAAGGAAGGTTGGATGAGCAGGATCTCCTAAGTACGAATATAAGACTTACGCTAGGAGTAAGGAGTATAAACAATT